>VUYV01000042.1:1770042-2021448 GCA_008711295.1 Anarhynchus alexandrinus
GGTGGGGGTGGTGGAGGAGCGGTGGCGGGGCTGCCGCCGGCTGTGCCGAACGTACCGGCCGGTCGGGCAGTCGGAAAGGTGAACGGCGAGTGCGGGGAGTTCCCCGCTTTAGGGAGACGGCGATTTGAGCATCCGTGCCGAGAGCCGCCCTCTGACAACAAAGGGGTGAACCCCCGCAGCCGGGGGAGGAAAGCACAGATTTGTTTAGGTGAACCCCGTTGTTTCTTGGCGCTCTGGGTAGGGAGCAGCCTGTAGTTCGCAGTGTTGTATTTAAATTAATCGTAGCAGCACGTAATAGACTTACAGAACTTTAAAAACAACTTTTTTTTTTCAAATGAGTTTTGTTTGTTGGGGTTTTTTTTTTAATATTTCTTTAAAGGGTTCCTTGGAGATTTCCAAAGAAAGTTTAACTTTTGCAAGTTATTGTTTTGGAAATATTTAATATAGGCTACTAATTTGTAATGGGATAACAGAGCTGTTTATAGTTCCGCCTTTGTGCAATTAGAATTAGTGCCAACTTACCGAACTGCAAGAGGGGGAGGTCATTGCTGAAAATACTTGACAAATTTTCAGGGTGACTTCTGAAAATGTCTGTACGTACACTATATCAAGCTTTCTACTACACTTCAGGTGGTATTTGATCAGTTTTTGACCTTGGGGTTTTTCTAGAGTAATTATTCCCATTATTAACATAGCTCTATTAGCATGGTATGTGAACATCTGAAAATGTAATCTGTAATGTCCTTCTTTTCACAGCAGCTGCTGCAGAGCGGAAAACTGCTGTCACCTTTATTTTAGAGGTTGGAGGAACTGAGACAGAGAGAAACTAATAATAGAAAGGTTGACTAGAAGTTTATCTGAGAAAGGTTTGAATATAGATGTCTCCAGTCCTAGGCAAGCTCCCAAACTTTAATAGTTAAATAGTTATTCCCTTCTTACCGTGTACCCTTCTTAAGTATTTTCCTGACTTTATCATAATATGTTATTGGCCTGAGGCTTTCTGAAAAAAGGTGAGGGAAAAGGGATAAGGAAGGCTCAAAAATAATTGTAAGAATTTGATATTGTAGTTTACATAACTGAGAATTGGTCTTGTTTTCGGTACATCTCTTCTTATTCATCATAACATAAAAACAGTTTGTTATCCTTCCCCTGCTATTGTGTGAATAAAATTTGACATAATCTAGTTTTTTATCAGCGATGCTACTGAAAAAAGTATTGGAAAATTCCTGAACTTACTTCAGATATGCAGCTAAACGAACTTAAGACTTCTTTAATTCTGCTGAGCTTAATATATTGGTGTGAAAAGTAAGCTGTATACTTTTCAAGCTGAAATAAAATCAGCCTAGAGAGAGGTATCTGGATCTTAAATTTAAAATATAAAGCTTCAAAGCTTTTTGGGACAATTGCTTCCACTAGGTAAAGTAGCCCCTGCTTTGGAGAGAATTTTGCTGAATTGTGTAAAATACTTCTAAAATGCCATTGCAAAGTTACCAGCTGACTGATCTGTAGGCTAGAGCAAGTTCAATGGGAGCTCCATTCTACTGTATGATAACTTCCTTTAGACCATGCAAGAGTGCCACAAAGTCACACTGACTCTCTTATTAGCACTCTAAATACAACTATTTACAGTTGTAACTTTTTTCAACTTTTGAAGCTGTAAGTTTTCTCGACTTGCTCCTGGCGGTCCAATACGAGTATGAACCTGTCTGGAAGCCTATTCTGAAGTGGATGTCAGAATGGTGGAAGGAGAGCAGGACATAGAAAACTAGACTTTTTGAGGCAGTTTCTGAAGCAGTACCCAGCTAGAGATTCCTTAGGAGGCAAGTCTGGTTACGGAGTGTGGCTGCTGTCCTGTAGCACAGCTATTTACAAGATTTTGGAAAATATGATGTGGAATCAGAAGAGAAAAGGGAGGGTGGGAGAAGAAAAAGAAATGCCTAAGTGTTCTGGAGGCACAGGTATAATTTATGTAGAGAGCAATACAATAGATGATGTCCTTCCTCCTCTTAACACTTGATCAATTCATGTGCTTCCTGCACTTGTGTTTTAATACCATCACAGTTTTATATTATTGCTGCCCTGTTGTCTTTAAGCTCTTTTAAGACCTGGAATGGCTCATCGTTGTCTCTACAATTATTTTGGAAATATGAGCAGTATACTTCACCATATATAAATAAACTTTATAATATGAAAGATGGTTAGTTAGAAGCATATAATTTCAAAGGAGCTGCTTGACCAAGATTGGTATCTTTCTACCATTTCACTACGTGACTGCTGTGTATTATGCCTAAATACAGACTTAATTATGCCGTATGAAAGTGCTATATTTTTTGTCTAATAGGTAGTTATTACAGTGAAACAGTTGTCTTTAAACTGAAAAAACTCAGTGAGGGCTTCTTATTTTCTGAGTATTTATTACTGTCTTGGATTTAGCTACATAAATATGATTTGGTATGTATTTTGTCAAGGTTTTCAGACTTTGACAGGTAAGGAACTAGAGCTATAGTTAGGTGTATTGTGGAAGTGTTGAAGTATCTACATCTCCTTGTTGCATCCAAGTTCAGGAACAGATAGGAAACAAGAGAGACTTTGTCCTATTGTCTAGGAAAATATTGTTTTACAGAATATGGGAAGATTCTTGTGTTTTCTCATCTTTGTACAATGATATTTATATATATTTTTAAACCCCATTCTGTCAAAATGCATTTTGTGAAGAAAGAAGTATTGTCAGGAGAATTATTCTTAATGCTATCATTGAGAAGATGCCAACAATAATAAAAACATAAAGCCTTTGTTCAAGTCATGGTATGTTTTTAAAACCTTAAATCCTAAACACTGTTTATTTTCCTTCCTACTGTTAGACCTTGTTTAACAGCATCATATTTTCAAATTCTGTTTTCAGTGTAATGAGGTTACCATTTCCCATTCTTTGTTTGGTTAGACTTGTTTGAACTTAGAGGGGGAAAAGTTTTATCTGAAATTTTTCATGTGTTTCTCTGTTACTTTTAGCTATGCACCTTTTTTTCTTAGGCATGCCTTCATCTTCAAATGTTCTGAAGAACATTATTTTTCAACCTTATTTCTCTATGAGATTTACTTGTTAATTGTAAGTAGTGTGTGCAAAGCTGGGCAGATCAATTATTCTATTATTTCTATGTGCCATGCTGATGGCACAATCAGGTTTTTATCAAGTAACACATGATTAAACTTTGTGTACCAAATTTCGGAGTAGATTATATATTGTACATGTGTATTTACAGGTATTTTAGAAGTATTGGCTAAGATTGTATCATGCCTGATACTAAAGCACTACAAACACAGAATGATGTTCTCTTGTCATTTTTCTGTTTTGTTTTTTTTTCCTTTGTCAAGTATAAGCACAAAGGGGATGATCAAACTAGAAACCGAATTGTCTGCCTTCACTTATTGTGTGCACTTTCTTTCAAGCCTTCTATTTCTCCCTTCAGAATTCTCCTCCACCAGTGTACCTTTTCCAGCTTTCCTTCCAAAACAACCACTTGAGTAAGCCTCAGTACTAGTGTTCACAAGACTGATGCCATTCTGATGTTGTGGATTCTAAAGAATGCTCAGTTTGATAAACACGGTACTGAGACAGCAGAGGTGGGCCTGCTTGGAAACAAGGTCTGTCCAGCACTTGTAATGTGTTGGCACATCCTTAGTCAAGGTCATTTTTCATCAGTCATTCCCAATTGGCAATGGGCACAAGTAGAAATCTTAACCGTGGTTTTTCTCTAGGCCATTCCACTGACTGCATTGAACCGGTAGGATGTGGGGAATCTTGGTGTTAGGGGTTTTTTTTTCCCCTTAAGGTGAAGTAGTGCATCTTATTTCTTGCTTTGCTATTGAAATATTCATAGTTCAGTTGAAAAGATTAAATTTGGAAATTAAAAAAAAAATCAATGGGAAAAAGTTCAATATTAAGATTTAAATGTGCAAGTTGATCCAAGTTCAAACTGCTGTCATTTGATTCAAATTCAGATATGTGATGTGAAGTAGCAGCTGTGTGTCTGATCAGCAGTAGGAACTGATCTATTGTCTACTGGTTTACGAAGTACTCGAAGATTTACTTAAAAAAAAAAAAAAGCCAATTTCCCTATACACAGCTGTATATTGTGTGATCATGGTCTTCAGATGTTTCTGTGAGTCTTCCACAGTTTTGGATTAAATCATTTAGTCAGGATGCCTTTTTTCTTCCCCTCCCCCAGGATGTGAATTCTCTGTAACTGTGCTCTATATCCCTATCCACCATCTTCTCTTATTCTGGTCTGTATTAGACACAACTTTCTGTAGTGTATGATCAATATAATGCACTGTGCCTTCTGGTAGACAACATTCTTGTTTTCTTGCTTTTAGGTGAAGGCAAAGCTTAAACTTAGGGCAAAATAACTTACTGTTCATGTGGTCTGTAACAGTAAATTAGTTTTCAAAGTGACAAAAAATATTTTAAATCTGCACACCAGCTTTTTAGTTGTTAATATTTTTAAGTCACAAAGAGTATACCAATAATTTAAATTAATTCTGAATGCCACTGCATCCATGGGCCTGAGCTGCATTTTAGGAATAAAACAAATGCTGTGATCAACGACATTTTTAAGTTTTTGCATGTGTCTGTGGTGCTTTGGGCTGACACATTTCTGAAGGAGGAATTTGGCCTGTAGGATGCATAGCTAGCAGGATGAATGAACAAATCTTGACTTGGGCCCTGAGTGAGATTACTTACAAACTCAGGCAGTGTTCTGTGGGAGTGGCATACAGCAATGACGCACCAAAAAGCCTTTCTTACCACAGAAAATCACGCTTCACCACTGCTGATTACATTTTTCACAAAGAAAGGTCACTGTTAGTGTGCTTACCTTGTTTGTTTAGGGTTTTTTCTCCCACTTGCTTAATGTGGGGAAAAGCAGTATGCATCTAACAGTATTTTGCTCATTTGTCAGTTCACATTTCGAGAAGAGTGTCTGTTAAGACTGTAAGGGCAGCGTGACCCGGAATGAGTGTTGACTGGCACAGCCAGTGTGCTGGGAAGATTGTCACCTGTCCATTGTGTGTTTTGGGTTTTTAATTATTTTTTTGCCATGCCCTTTCATCCAGCTGCTCTGGACGGACAGCTCATTGTCTTTAGTGTGTCATGTATGCTAAACATTGAACAAGGTGGGACATGAAAACATAAATGTGTGAAGATCTTTGAGATTAAGCTTAAGAAAATTGATATGTACTTCAGTATTTCTGAACTTGAAATTCAGTCTCTTGAATCTAGATGCATATGTTGAAAAAGTCACAGCGTTTTGCCTGGATTTTTTTATAGGAACTGTTGTGTGCTACTTGCTTGAGTATATTGTATTCAGCCAAGTGAAATTCTCTGTTTGGTGTGGTCTGAGCCTACAGTTCAGCTTTTTTCATTAATGTTGATCTAGTAGTGCTGGTGTAAGTACCGCTTTTTTTTTTTTTTTCGCGTGGCAATAAGATTTTTCCATGTTTTGGGGGAAACTCGTAAAGTTGAAGGCCTTTATGAGTGAACACCTTTATGTTAAATCAGTGAAAGAAATGGCTCATGCTACTTGATAATAGGGTAAATGCTACAAAAGTAGGTGTGGGAAAAGTCTATAATTAGTACATATGTGAACCTTGTTGACCTCTCAAAAGAGGGCGGGATAGACCTTCTACTTATTTTTATGGGGCGTGTTTTGGTGATTAAATGGCAGATGAGGGCATTGTGTTTCTAGAAGCTGAATTGGGCTGCTTGTATGGAAGGTCCCTATTTGATTTCTTCCCAGTGGAAACTTCTCCCTTCTGGGGAAAAGGGGGGAGAGTGGGACTAAATAATTTGATTTACTTTCTGATTAAGCAATATATTGTATAACATTAAGTCGAATAGTGATAGAGTAATATTTGGACTGTTAAAAATTCTTGAGCTCTATTCAAACACGAGATGGAATCACTGTTCTTTGCTTTTGTTTTGTTCTTCCCCCCCCCCTCCTCCCCCCCCCAAGGAATCTGTTTTTTCAAATATGTAACTTTTGAGGCTTTAGATAAAAAAAATACCCATGTATAACTAAAACATTTACTCTTTGATTTTTTGTTGCATCTGTGAAAAGATTTGCTAGAAAAGCTCAACCTCCAATCACGCGACTGTCAGAGGGAGAACACATCTGAAGCATTAGGAGAGCTTAGCAGAAGTGGTTTCAAGGTCTAGGGTTGTTACGATAAGCTGTGTAATACGTGCTAAAATATATATATGTACTCCAAAGAAAGGCTTTCAGTGATACAGATTTAGAAGTGCTTTTTAATATATTTGCTATCTGTACCAGGACAACAGATTTCTCTGTTATATAGAAAATACCTAATAAGACAATGACTTCTGTTGCTGCTCCTAGCTTACATGCTAATAAGTATCCAGTATGTAAAACTATTTCTGAAAATGTTCATTAGAGCATTGTCATTTAAATTTTGATCTAAATGTAGTTTGTCAGTTTTGTAGCATATCTGTGAGCAACAACAAAATGAGTTGCCACTTAAGTGCAATCTTTATAAGTGCAACAAGCTTTCTTTCATATTCTGACATATGGCTAGGTGGCATAGCCACTAGAAATATGAGAACTAAAAGCAGTTCTGGGAAAGAAAGGTTAAAGAACATGTTCCCTTCCCTTAATTTGTTGTTCCATCTCCGTTCTGTATTTTTTTTTCCTTGGATAAATGGATAGGTGAATAATCATATCGAGACCCCATAGCAGATCTTCTCCCGGAATGTTAGGAAGATCAATTAACTGCTACTATCCAATATTAAATACTTGATAGTCTTATGTGTATATGTATGATATCTATATCTGTATACAAATAAAGTGTTTTAGTGAGTTTATCTCTGCTGTTGGATCTTTATAAAGACATTCTGTGACTGCTGCATTTCCCCATCGCGCCTTAAATACAGCAAGTGCAATTCTTATGAGCCAAAATTTCTTTTATAAGTAGTTAAAACGTTCAAATACAGCCAGATTCCTGAAAGACCTCAGTGTAAAGTTTGGAGGCTACATTTCTTTGGAATCAAGCTAAAAACCTTTGGGAAGATAAAATCCTTAAAGGAATATAAATTGAGTCAAATACTAAAACACCCGTAAAAGAAAAAAAACCTTGTGTGTGTAGTCTACAATATGTCAATAGACATGACAATAGATAACACCTCTGTTGACTAAAACAAAGCAATGGGGGGGGGGAGTACATAAATTTTCCCTTTGATACAAGGGAAATATATTTAACAGTACATAAACATAACATCTAGAATTTGCTTCTTGTGAGATACTGAAGTTTAAAAGCTTAGGGGGGTTTAAAGTCTTAAGAATTCATATGAATGCCCTTCTTTCATAAGCCAACTACTTGAGAATAACAAACAGCCTTTGTCGTCTCTCTGCACTAGATTTAGTTGCACGTTCTTTGAAATAGCTTGTGCTATTCACTGTCAAATATCTGGACTAGGTGTCATTGAAGGGGCAGTTTCATTACTCTGAAAAAGGCAATGTTGCTGGATTTTGGCTTCATGCAAAAATGGTTTTTTACTCAGAATACCTAATTTTTCTGAGAAATCACGGACATTTAAAATATCATTTGGGGTAGTTCGTAGGTGGTTATGGACTGTGTGCTTTGACTAAAGGCAAAAGGAAATAGAAAATATTCAGTAAACTTCTACTTATACTCTTGGTTGTGCTTCTTACGCTGCTACTCTAATTGTATGTTTGTATCATATTATGTGTAGATATAATCATTCTGGTGCTGTTTTAAGATGTTAACATGTAAGATCTTGTGTTCATACAGGAGACAATTTTGTACCAACCTCTGAGATCATTGCTGTAGAAGAAACTGAACTTAACAAGAAACAGAGTAATATTGGCAAATGGCAAAAAATGGCAAAGCCGCATGCTTTCACAGGTAAGGCAAATACAGTCTCAGGGTGCTTGTGCTAATTACTTTGTTGAGGGTACTTTGGGGCGAACTCAAAAGGAATCTTCAGAATTTTTTTTTTAAACAGAAATGATGTGTTTAAAAAAAAACTCACCAAAAAATGAACACCTGCCCCCAAAAAACCCAACCAAAAAACCCACAAAAAAAACAAACAAACAAAAAAACAGACAAAAAAACCCTCACCAAAAATCTTCCAGTTTACATTTAAAGTTCCTTATTTTGGAATATAAACCCCTTCCTTTAAGAACACATGTTGTGTTTGGTTATTTAATGAATTCCTAACAGATGTCTTATGTTTCTGCTGCTGAATGACTTTGCAGCAGGACACTTGCTTTCTGCTACTTGACTAGAAAATCAAGAGAGAGGCTGGAAAAATGAGTCCTAAATGTGTGGGTTTTTTAAAATTATCCCGAACCCTCAGAATGCTTGCATGTAAGAGTTCATTGTGCTATTGACTACGTTCTTAAAGTGCCGGAAGTAAATTTCTGTTCGTTTTGGGGAGAGAGTGGTGACTTCTGTGCTGCAAAGCTGGGCCAAATGTGATTGCTCCCATGGCAAATGTAATGTTGTGGAGTACATTCCTCATATTTAGTCCTTTGGTAACAATGATTGGTGAAGCTGTAGATGGAAAGGTAAGGGTGCTTCTTGTCTTACCAGCCTCATTCTAAATGCACAAGAAAACCTTATGAAATTAAATTCACCCTGTTGGTTACATGGGAGCTGATGTGAGGTTTGGCTTATCCTCCTAGGCTTATGACATTTTCTGTTATGTAGACATTGCAGACTTTAATACAGATAAAATAATATATAAGCTCAGTAAACTTTTGTGTGAGTATGTCTATAACCAGTTTATGGAAAATGGATTGTATTTGGTTTAAAAAGAAGTTTACATTTGGGTATCTGCTATAAGGTAATGACCTAGAGCAAGTGTTTTCATTTATGTTTTCATTTCCACTTTTTACAAATGTCCTGTTCACACTCTGAATGCTTCTGTCATTTGCAGAAATGTGTAGTGGGGGTTAATTACCACTTTTTCCCAAGGTAGATATTTTGGAGATATCTCTGAAATATATTTGTCATTTCACAGAACTGTCTCATTGTGGTTTTTCTTTTTGTTTTTTTTTTTAAATTTAAATAGTGTATTATGTGAAGAAAGCCCGAAATCACCGCTGGCGGTGCAGTGATGTGACATTTTGGTGTGTTGATGAGCACTTGTGTAATCAGTGGATACAGGCACTGAAAGAATTACTTGAAATGCAGAGTAAGTTTGACTAAACTACTAACATTTGCAACATCGTTTTACAGGTTTGTACGTAAATTAATATTATTTTGATATATCTGCTTTTTTGTACTCTTAAAGAGCAGCTTATGCTCAAAAGTTGAGGGAACTGAGAGTTAAGTGTTGAATTCTTCCTGTGCCTACTTCTGTATGTTGCATATTTGCTGAGTTATACTGAGTGTTGTATGTTAATCAGTCAGGACTATAGGTGTCTTATAATTTTGCCCAGATGTAAATTATTTTCACAAAATAGGGACATGTTAGAAGCTTAGCAGAGGCTTTAAATGACTGTAGCTTTGGAGAACATAAAGAACAGATGTAAGCTTAGAGATTTAAGGTACTCTAGAGATCTGAGAACGATGACTGTAGCAATTAGAAGATTGATGGATGGCTTTTTGTGTGTCTGTCTCACCTTTCCAGTCTTTCTCATCAACAATGTGCCATTAATAATTTCTGGGACTCATGGACATCTACTTCTTGGAAGGCTACAAGTAGTTTTGCAGGAGTTATTCCTGAAAGAGATACCTTGATAGATGTTGGGGAGCGGCAGGAGCAGAGCAACTCCATGACAGAAGGGAGGTCAAGGATGGCCATGGCACAGGCAGTGCCCTCACCAACCAGGGTGCAGTGCCACTGTATCTGAGGAGGGATGGGGATAGCAGCAGGTCCCATCTACAGCCCAGAGAGATAAAGTAAATAGGTCTATCCAGGGAGGTCGGACATGAGCATCAGGAGATGGAGCTGGAGCTACCTACAGCGTAGGTCTGAGGTCCATCTGAGACAGAGCCAGAGAAGGGACTGGATACAAGTATGTCTACGGTGTGACTCAAGCAAGTACTTAAGGCTCACAGAATAAAAATGGATATTTAACAAAAAATGTTCTTCTGATCAGGCATTGGAAGCGTGCATCTTACTAATGTTTTTGTTTTGGATATGTTACACAAGGTATCTAGCTTCCAGTAAAATAATTCAAAAAATGGTGTTTGTGCACCCATTTGGTACACCTCTGAGAGATGCAGCCTGGGCAGTCATCTCTGAGTGCAGGTGTTCAGTCTATCAGTAACAAACTATTTCAGAAGAGGTGACAGGTTCTCAGAGAAGGTGAATGGTGCTTTGGGTGTGTGGCAGCTTTAAACCATTCACACAGTCTAGCTTGGGTGGATTTATTATGCAAGTGTGCTGATCTAATAATTCTGTTTATTCTTTCCTTTTAAAATAATAATTTGGAATGCCATCTGAGGAAGTGCGAATGTTATAACAGGTCTTTGTATTCTATACAAAAAAGGAAGGCTCTCTAGCTGCAGCAAGCATTACTGTTCTGTGTATCTGTTAGTACAGAGGTGTAATAATTGTTTTCATTGCCACCACCAATGTAAATCCATAACTATTTGAACAAACTTGAGATAGTAATATCAAAGGTGTTTTCCGGCGGGAAGGGGTTACACCGTAGGGCAAGCACTTACTGTGCAGCACGTAGTTTCGTGAGGTATTCTTATTGTGTCTTTATCACAGAAAGGAAATGCATTATAACTTATGTTACCAAAGCAAGAACGTTGTTTAAATAAATTAATGTAAAAATATTTCTGTGTATGCGTCACTCACAAGTGCCTTTCCTATTGCTGCCTTTGGTTTGTCCTTTGTCTTGTGTGCCTGTGATACTAACGTCATTTAGTGGGAAGGTAACGCAAGAATAATATGCATAAGGATGCAAGAGGTGGAGTCACACGAAATTATTCTGAATTTCACTTGATGTCTTATGACAGATTTGTTCATTATTGTCAGTATCCTCAGTGTAATAAAAAGGATAGGTGAAGCAGGTTTTTATAGCTCTTTGAGAGAGAGTTATAGAGTTATAACCCAGCAAGGTGTGCTTGCAGCCCAGAAAGCCACCTGTATCCTGGGCTGCATCAAAAGTGTGGCCAGCAGGGCGAGGGAGACAATTCTCCCTCTCTACTCTGCTCTGGTGAGACCGCACCTGGAGTACTGCGTCCAGCTCTGGGGTCCTCAGTACAGGAAAGACATGGACCTGTTGGAGTGGGTCCAGAGGAGGGGCACAAAAATGATCAGAGGGATGGAAGACCTCTCCTACGAGGACAGGCTGAGAGAGCTGGGGTTGTTCAGCCTGGAGAAGAGAAGGCTCCAGGGAGACATTATTGCGGCCTTCCAGTGCCTAAAGGGGGCCTACAGGAGAGCTGGGGAGGGACTCTTTATCAGGGAGTGTAGTGATAGGACGAGGCATAACGGTTTTAAACTGAAAGAGGGTAGATTTAGATTAGCTATTAGGAAGAAATTATTTACTGTGAGGGTAGTGAGACACTGGAACAAGTTGCCCAGGGAAGTTGTGGAGGCCCCATCCCTGGAGGTGTTCAAGGCCAGGCTGGATGGGGCTTTGAGCAACCTGGTCTAGTGGGAGGTGCCCGTCGCAGGAACTAGATGGTTGGAACCAGGTGATCTTTAAGGTCCCTTCCAACCCAAACCATTCTACAATTCTGTAAGAATTAATAAAGAGCTATAGAAGGCTTTTGTGCTGTGTTCACTTTGTTTACAGGTTTGTTTTTGTATAGCTTGTTGAATTTTAGTTTTGTGTACAAAAGTGGTGTACTAGAATATTTTTCTTTACTCCAGAGTCTAGACCAAAGCAGTTGCTTGTGTATATCAATCCCTATGGAGGAAAACGACAAGGGAAGAGGATTTATGAACAGAAGGTTGCTCCACTCTTCAGTCTGGCCTCCATCTCCACTGATGTTGTTAGTGAGTAATGAATATTTTAATTTCTTAATTAACACAATATGAACCGTTTAAAACATCTCTGAGTAGCTTAAGTTCTTTTCTTACTTAGTTTCATTTCCTTAGTATGAAAAGATAAGTGGTAGAGGGGGCATGTCTCCTTGTTAAAGCATAGGTAGCCAGATAAATGATGACCTTGTATGAATTTTCTGCTTACTAAACTAAAACTTCTGGTACTTTAGAGCTATTTGAGCTCTTAGTTTATAAGATACTGTCTTTCTTATCTTTTTCAGTTTTACTGTTAAAACCAATTGTTCATTTGCACAATTTTATAGTGAAGTATTTTTCCATATATACTGCAGCGCATGTATCTTTCAATGCTTTCCTTGGCATAAAATCTTCTGAAAGACATTTTATGGGCAGGCTGTTTTATGGTCACATCAGTAATAGAATTATGGTTATTAATGAATTAATAATAACTTTTTTATAATTGCATATTACATACCATTTCATAATAGTATTTTTACAATAGTATTTTTTAATGTGTTTATTTCTTCATAGTAACTGAACATGCTAACCACGCTAAGGACAATTTATTTGAAGTTAATATTAATAAATATGACGGGTGAGTAACTTCACTTGCCTTTTTTTTTTTTTTCTTTCCTAGCTGATATATTCTGTAATCAGTCTGTTCTTGTCTCTAATTTAAAATAGTAGCCTTCATTGCTGATAGGTTTATTGCAACAGCTGAAAGTTCTGGGACATAATTCTTTCCATAAGAGAACCATGTTTAGGAGTATCAAAGGAAAACTAAACTGTTTCAGTAAACCTGTTCAACACACAATGTATTCAAGTGTAGTATAACAATGTTTGCATGATTTTTGTGCTCAAAAAATGAATGTAATATTAATTCTGCTTGTCCAGAAGTTGAGTATTCTGTGACAGGTTGAAAACTACCCTGAAGTGTTTTGTGGTATAGGTGATCTTGACATATACATGAGTCCAGAATACTGCATCAGTAGCATTCAGCCTGTGTGTTAAAACCATGGACTGTTTAGAAACATTTCGGTTAGCTCCTCTTGCTATGTAGGACTGTTCAAATAATGACTACATAATTTGGCTTTATTTGTGTTTGTTCTGTTGTGGAATTACTGTTTTAAAAGAAGACCTAACTGAGTGGTGAAATTGCATTCCATTATTAAATCTGCAGTAAAAGCAGAATATTTTAATAAATAAGCTAGTTGTTCCAGTTTCCAGTTCATGACATGAAGCAAGTTACATGACTGGAAAATCATGAAAAATGTATGCAGAACCTATGCAGATAAACTCTCATAACTACAGTATTTTAAGATAATATCTTGTCGTGCTTGTTGACAGGTACATTTACACAGATAAGTTGCAAAAATAAAAAACTTTATCTTTTCACAGTACTTTTGCTAGTGGAAAAGATCTGTATGCATTGTATAAATCGAGTGAGGGCATGATGTTGTCCAATTGTGATAGTAAGAAACTGCATTCACAGGTTGACTTCCTAGACTTGACTTGCTTTAAAATGAGTTGACTTTAAATAAGCGGTTTTGACTATACTGGGATTTTTCTTAATTTTGCAGAAGTGCGAGGAAGGGAAACTGGGATCCTAGAAAAACCTAGTTAGTTAAGATTTTTCCTTTTCGTTTGACTTAAGTGATTTGAAATAGATAATACTGTCGGTTGGTGAAATTCTGATACAGAGCAGAAAAGGGAAGTAAGTGAGGCCATGTCCACTCCTAGCAAATTGTTTTCTACAAGTGGCAGTGACCAAGTGTATTGGTACCTGAAGTGTTTTTGGCAGATTCAAACAGTCTCTTACTGTAGAATTTTTTTTTTTTTTGCTTTGGTGAGGTTTTTTTGGTTTTCTCTCTCTAACATGACTGAGCTAAACAATTGGCCACAGAACTGCATCTTTTTAGAATTTCGTGATTCTTCTGTTCCCAGACTGGGCCTTTATGGCATCTAGCTTGGGAACTGCAACCTGCCTTTCCAAGCCTGATTTTTATCCATCAAGTGCAAGTCTGTTTCTGTGGTGATCAGTGATGTTAGGAAGGAATTCCTGGATTAATACTACTTTTTAAAAACAGACCATGTTGTTATATGGAAGATTATTAAAATGGTTGAACTCGCATAAGAGCATGTGTTTCTTCAAGTTTGACCTTCTCACATACAGGAAAAAGCTTCTTCGGATTCCTACACATAATTGTTGCTCCCCTGTCCTCTTAGATTGGTTCTGATAAGTGGCTTTCCCTTCATTCAGTGATGAGATTCTTCATTTAGTCTCCAGATTCCCTATTTGGCAAAGCCATGCATGTAATTTTGGAACTAGATATAGGATTCTTGGTGATAACTGCTTCACTGCCTTCCAAGTCTATTTAGCTGAGACAGCTTATTTAAAGCTCTTGTGCTAGTTTCCTTTTTGTTCTTCCCATTTCCCCTTGTAAGAATGTCTTATGGTGAGTGTGCTAATCTAATAGCTCAGTGATAGAACCTCTTCTCTTTGAAGACAGTTGCTTAAAATATTCATTCAGTTACAATATAGCAGGTTTTTGTACATCATTGTGCAGAACAACTAGAGCATGCTGTAATATTATGCAGGTAATTACCATGTTCAGAGTAAGTCTGACGTGTATGAATCACTGTGCTTCCTTATCCACGTGCCTGTTGCACAAGCCTTTGTAAAACTGTTTCAGGTTGGGTTTTTTCCCTAGTTCTTGAATTATTTCACAGAATGGTTGAAATTAGAAGGGCCTCTTCTTTTAAAACTCATTTATCTTGTGGACTTTCTTCTCGTGAAATCCTTTAGCATATGTAGTTTACTGTTATCATCTGTCTAAAAAGTGAAATGCTACTCCATTAAAAAAAATAAACCCAAAATTTAAGAATCGCTCCAAGAAGATATCTCTTACAGTAGTTCTTCACTAGGGTGTGACTCACACATTGATCATCTGATGTTTGCAATTAATTTGGTCATGCTGATATTGTGTATGTGACCTTCTTTATCTGTCAATATTTACCCTTGATAGGTATAGACATTAATATCACTGTCATCTCTGAGCCTGGATATTGTATTTGTTATAAATAGAACACTATTGAGACAACATTCACCTTGAGCTGATGTGGAAATTTTTGTCCACTTAACCTCTTTCTTAAAGTCTGCCGAGAAAGATGAGATAGGCTAAAGTTGAGGAATAAAGTAGTTAAGCTATGAAAAGATGAATTAATTGTAAAAATGAAAAACAAACGTCCTTTTCTCCCTTCTCTCCCAGTCTCTTAGGTCTTGACTTTGAGTGGGACAGTGTATATTTTTAAGACTGTCCTCTCCAGTCATGAAAAAAATGACAAGCTTTCCTTCTGCTGAAAATAGAATAATAAGTAAATTTAAATCATCAGTATTTTAAAATAAAATAAACTAACTTGTCCTATGAAATAAGTGCTCATTCTGCAATAGCTGTTGCTGACTACATGGAAGAGTAAGTATTAGTTTATGCGTTGGAAATAATTGCTACAGGTGACAGTAAACAGATACCATCCCTAAACAGGTATGCTTGGGGACTACATGCATAACTTTGGATTTCTCATGTGTTCATTTAAAGTGTATTTGAAATAGTTTTTCAGTTAAAGAATGTTTATGCTTTTAGAATTCAGGGTGTGCATTTGATTACCGTGCATGAAATGTATACTGCTGTAAAATAGTTTTTTACTTCCTAGTATTTGCTTGGCTCTGGACTCTCTGCTGAGCTTTAACATATTGAGGATCTGTGTAGCTGCTGCACCAGCTCTGACCTGAATTAAGTTTGCAAACCAAAGTTTTGTATCTGGTAACATTTGGAACTCTGTGTTTCATTATGAATGGTTATGTAGATATACATGACTTCTGTCTGTTTGATGGGCTCTCAGCATGTTCAAAAGAGCATGCAAGCATGCACTTTTCTGTTTTTTGACTTTCATATAATGTATACCCCTATTAAATTAATAGTGTACAATATACTTCTGCCTGGAGCCACAAATATTAACTTACGTTTCCCTTTTTAGTACAGGTATCCTATTTCCATGTTGTTTACTTAGAAAGCTGTATGTACAGTCCTGTTCAGTGTTTTCCTTGTACAGTGAATTTCTACTGATATTTGTCTGTCTGCACACAGCAATAGAGGATAAAGATTATTTTTTTTTTTAGGTTGCATTCCAGCATTTTTTTCTAATGTTACAGACGTGTCTAGGTGCATTTGCAGTTGTGTAGCTTGAATTTTTTGTTTTCTGCTTTTTGTTAATTGCCAAGTTGACTGTGGGCTACTATATTCTGTAAAAATGGAGCTGAAGAATACAACAACTATTTTTGATGTGCCCAGTGCATGCCCTAAGTAGAACACTTGCTGTGTTGTTTATTGACTGTTAGTGTGCATTCTAATTTGTGTTTCCTGGCAGTGTTGTTTGTGTTGGTGGGGACGGCATGTTCAGTGAAGTGATGCATGGTCTCATTGGAAGAATGCAGAAGGACTCTGGCATAGACCAAAATAATCCCAAAGCACCGTTAGTCCAATGCAATATAAGGATTGGCATAATTCCTGCTGGTAAGAAAGGGTTAACTTTAAGTTTACTTTGTTCATTTGTTCTTGAAATTTCTTCTTATTCATAACTTCTTGAATTTAGGCCTAAGTGTAAGATAAGAGCAGTGATATTGCATAAAGACACCTAGCTAAAACTGTTTGTATCCTGGTATAATTATTGATCATGTGCAATTTTATTTGTGAAAGGTGTTTTGTAAACGAAATCAAATCTTTATGTGCAACTTCAGAATTTAACTACTACTACTTTTTTTTGGTGTGGCTTATTGTGTGTTAATACAAGATAAGATGTTAAGAGTAATACCCGTGTCCATCTGAACACATTAATGAGTGAAATTTACTGAACAGAGACTTACCTGATAAATATTTTCCTGGTCCCAAATGCTCCACCAGTTTAGTTAGAATTGTAATGAGAATGTCCCACTGGTCTGGCAAACTCCGAACAAATGCTAAAATTTCTTTTTTCTTTTTTCTCCTGCCCCGCCCCTGTTGTCATCACAGAAAGCAACTACAGCTGAGGAACAGTCCTCAGGTTCCAGACCAAATTGCAGTTTCTGCCCCTTTTTAGAGTTGCTATACCTTCACAGTTCTCAATGTCAGCCACTTTTTCAGGCAATTCTGACTACTGTCATTGAGAGGCATTTGAGAGAACTCATTCTTGGAGTTCAGGTCTTTGGCGATAAACTAACTTACTTTTTTTTTTATTGACCATAGGCACTCTTTGGATTAATCTTGCTGTTAAATCTAGTGTCTCAGGTGTTACCTAACCCTGCCCAGTTGGTCCCCAAGATTCCTTTGAAAGTGGACTTACAAGATGACTATCTTCCAGGGCTGGATTCAGTATTGCAACTCTTTAGCATCTTCAATTTTGAGGACTGTGCTGTGCTCTCTCTTTTTTTTTTTTTTTTTCCCTTGTTGGATACTTGAAGTTTGAATTAAAGAACTGGGATAGGAAATAAACATTATGAGCTTCTGACTAGAACTGAAACACAGACTTTGAGAAAAATTAGCACAGGTTATAAAAATACACCAAGTGAAATAGTATATATGTACTCTCAGGCTTTAGGTGACTAATTTTATACTTGTTATATCTTTGTGGAAAATGTATCCAAATCCAACTGGTCTGAATTCTTGCTTGGAAGAAGCTTAACCCTTTCTGCTTTCAGAACAATAAGGGTTAGTTACCTAAAAGTTGTAATGTCAATGTCCCCTTATGGTTTTTCATTCTCCTTATTAGCTAGCACGTTAAGGGTTCTATATAACAGAATTACTATATTTAAGTATATTCTGATTTTATTTGTTAAAGCTTTGTATTAAAAATAGTTTGTGTAATAAACTTAACAAGAATAGAATTAAGTGCTCCACCCTTCATTTCCCATAGTTGAACAAATTTCTTGGACTAAAGTTTTTTGCTTATATGGTTGGTTTAAGAAGATTTTGCCTACTGGTGATGTTAATGACCATAAGATACAAATTAAAAAACAGAACCTCAATATTAAGAGCTATTTCTTTGTCCTTAGGAAATTAAGTATAACCGTGTTAAAATTGAAAGATTGACCTTGCTTTTTCAGCAACTTCTTAATGCATTTTTTCCAATTGCAACCAACAAGTATGATCTTCACTGATATTTTAATATTGCTAATATGTATCAGGTCACTTTCTTCTCTTATATACTTTAGTGTTTTGTTTGTTGTGTTTTGTCCATTGTAGCTGTTTACTGTTTGAATGTATGGTGCATGCTCTATTCCTTAAACTAACATCAGGTACAGCCTTGTAATCAGTCCTGTGATTCAAATATTTTCACCAAGTCATTATTCAGATCCCTCAAAAATTATTTATAATGGTGTATAAGGAAGCTGGCCTTGAAGTGCTATTAATTAAGGTTTTGGAACTACAGAAGATAATAAATATTTTGATCTGTTTGTATATCGTACAGTATTTAAAATGATCCATTACTGAAAATATGGGAAAGTGCTTATTTACTGAAAAAGGAAGTCAAATCACTCAACAAATCTTAACCCGTTCTTGACACATACAGTCATCACGGGGACCTTAGGTGAAGCTGTTCTCTGTTCATCTTTGCTTGATGTAGTGGAGCTCTGACCATGTATTGACCTCAGTAGATCCCCTTAGTTCCCAGACCAAGTGCAAAATACCTATTTCAAAATAAGTGAGATCCTTAAAAAGACTTTATTTAAACTAAACTGACGGTCCTAAAATACGGCAAGTCAAAAGGAAAATGAAATACAAATCATGCATCTAGAAAAGCTTCATCCATGATGCTCTTTTTAGTTCTTTATAACCAACCTTTTTCTTAAAATCCTAAGAACTCGTTAATAGATATTGAAAACAAACACTACCCATAGTTTAGAGATTAAGTTCTGAAGCTCTATTTGTCTTCTGATACATGGAGACCCTTCACTCAATGATGGCAGGAGCCTGGGGTAAGGTGACACTGAAGCAGTGTTTTTGCCTTTTTTATCATTTAGTTCCTAATGTCAAGCTGTGTTTACAGAAAGGTAGCAGGTTGTGGTTTGTGGTTGTGATTAGACAGTGTCTGTATTCAAACTAACACTTAATTCAGCAGACTTAATCATTGCTTGGAAGCTGTCAAACGGTACAAAGTTTTGAAACTACAAATGAAAGAGATTTAATGCTAAAACACTCTCATCTCTATGACTGTTTTTTGATTAATTAGCTTTATTTCATAGGCAGAATCCCATGGTACAGGCTCTTTTTTTAATGTTGGATGCTACTTGTAAATTATTATTCTAACTTCCTGGAGCAAGCCCCTGCTTGGCCCCTTTTTTTGTAGACATGTCTGTTTCCAGACAGTGTCTTTCCTTAGTGTGTCTTCTGGTTAAAAAATATCATTTATTCTTATGCTTTATGGTACATTTTTATGAAATAACTTGTGTTTTTATTGACATGAATAAAGGCTTCTACTCAAATGGCAGTTTTAATTTCTGAGTTTCTCTCAGTTGCAGCCATTCTTCAAATCTGCCAGTGTAAATTGACTGAATGCTGTTGTAAACAGACTTGCTGTTAAGAGTACTTAGAGGTTCTAGCAACCTGACAAAGTTTTGCACTGCGATGTGGTAACTACAAATCAGCGCACCTACTAAAACTTCTGTTTAGTTATTACTTTCTCCTAGTGCCATCTTAGCCTTAAAAGCACATTCAGCCGTGGTTTCTCACTGCATTCAGAGTGGTGATATGGCTCCACAGAACTTAAAAACAGACAATCATTTCTCTTATGACAGGTGGCACTGAGGTTTCGTTCATGTGTTTTAGTATTAAAATTATACCCTCCAGAGTAAGCCAAAATAATTCATTCTTCTTACTAATCCTGGCATGGAACAGGAGACAAAGCTGTCAGCTACTGTCGGAGGACTCTTTAGTAGAAGAGAACAGATTAGATTAAATACTCTTAAGATCTCAGCAGGTAGAAAAAAAAAATCCTACTTCACTCTGTCCTGTGGCATAATATTAATGTACGTATTCTTCCAAAAACCAAGTCTGCCAGCCTACTGGGGGGATGGAGGAAAAACGGTCCAAGCACTAGGGATGATTGGGTAAAGTGTAGATGCAAAGTGTTAATTACTTTAGTAATTTAGGCTTCTAGTGTATCCAGATACCTTTCACTTTTGTTGTCGTCAATGTGTGAATTCTGTAATGTCTAGGACTGAAGCATGCAGTATGATTATAATCAGCATGTCGATGTGTAGCTGTAGAAGTTAAGAATGCTAAAGACAGTACAGGCTTCTTATGTGAAAGTAGTATAGAAAAATGGTGGAGGATTCATTCACAAACTTAAAAAACAGATGCAAGTAAAATCATGAAGCGTGACTGGACTCTTATACTACTGTCATCCAGGCTGTAAAATTTCTCGTCGAAAATGTGTTAAAGCACAGCATAAAAAGCTGTCTAATTCTTTTTTTAAATGACTCCCAGTGATGTGCCCACAGCCTTCTCTGTTACAACATTTGTAATATTTAATGATCTTTGCAGTTTAGTTAGTATCTCATTTCAAGGTTCAGTATGTCCAGTTTGAAATCCGAAGTGCAATGTTGTGTTCCTACTTCAGCTTTTTAAATCCATTATATTTCTGGAAATGACAGTTTTAGAGCTAAGTACTGCATTTAATATGGTGGGGCTGTTACAAAGACAACTAAGTCAAGATTACTTTTCCCTGTGATGTTAACTTTATCTCCTAAATTTGCCATTATTGTATTAATCCATTTTTGTTGTACTGTGGTACTGAACTTCTGCTGAAGTAATTGTCTCCCAAAAAAAACCCAGAACAAAGTCCTTCTGAACTGCTCCTTTTTAAGCCAGGCTGTCATTCTGCATATGTTAAACTGATTTCTTGGTTTGAGGGTACAGAAAGGAAGACGTGTAAAACTTTGAGTAGGAACATGGCTGTATGGCCAGGCCATTCTGTAACAGTAGCTTCTCCGCTTACTTTTGTACGTCTCAGATCCTTGTCATTGGAAAATCACTTCCCATAAAAGTCGCCATCTAGATTTTTCAAAATACTAAATGCTGCTTTGCCGAGAGCATGCAGTTGCTCTGTCATTAGCATGACTCACCTGGTAGTTTGTCTATGAGGTGACTTGTGGATTGTGACTTCACAAAAATGCTACAAACGTATGGGACCCCCACTGAAGTTGTTACTCTACCTCTTTGCAGTACAGAATCCTGTTGCCATGCTAATTTGTCTATGAGGATTCTGTGTGTGCTGTGGGAGCACCTGCTCCTGTCAAGGGTGTCTCATGTGGAGCAACTCTCATGAGTACCAAGAGTATTTCTATTTCTTTATTAAACTCACTCTTTTCTATAGGACTAACATCTAGCTGACTGTTGCTTCTGTCATCTGCTTAGTTTATTACTTCCAGTTCTTTGGAATTGTTTTTTGTTTTCCATCAATGAAAGCACAAAAATCAATACTTATAGCCCACAGCATGCGTGTGTTTTGGTTTAAGAAAACTTAGTTGTAAGTTAGTAGTCTAATCATTTTTCAGATGATTAATTCTAGCACTTTGATTATTTTTTTAATTATTTTTTTTGTTCCACAGAATCAATGGCATGAACTCTTCCATACAATCAGTAAATCATCTGGTTTTGCTTATTGCTTTGGTGGTTCTATGACCAATTTAAAGCCTGTGAGGTGGTGTCTGAGCACCTGTCTGCGTGACTTGTCTACTCACAAATACTCAGCAATATCTGCATGCAAAGGGGAAATCTGGTGATTTAGCTGTACTGTATTCTATGTAGTGTAGTCTATCACTTTGATTTCTTTAATCTTGGTTTAGCAAAAATGTTTTATGGGGAGTACGTACTCTTTAATATTGTAAATACATATCTTGATAATTTCTTACTGTGATTAAAAGGAAGGATTTCCTTGATAATTTTTAAATCAGTTTTTAAAATTACAGTGTTTAAATTTGGGGAGAGAAAGTAAGTAGAAGAACTTGCCTATATAACTATGAGGCTGTATGATATCTCCTGATAACAAACAGACTTTGGGGAAAATGAGTAATGAAATAGGGCTCTAGTGTACATAATATGTGGTAAAGATTCAAAGTAATTATGCTTATTTTAACAAACACTAGTTGAAGTGCCCTTTACACGCTTCTCATTTTCAGTAGGCTCTTAATATCAAAATATCTGGGATGGGAACTTTCTTTAGCTGGGAGATTTCAGACAGTTAGTTTGGGATTCAGCTGTCTACATATGGTGGTATGGTGCCACTATCGTTGAAATGTACTAGCCCTATGCAAGACAACTACTGTACTGGAGTAGCAATTGGAAACCAAGCAGAGTAGTTGCAGCACTTGAATACTGCAGGTTGGTGTCATTTTAGGTAACGGAGTTACTCTCCTTAGGGTGAGTTTCAATTTGAAATTTAATACTCAAATTTTCATGCTGACCTTTAGGTGCCTGCAGGGGAGATGGGCATCTAAACTCATGTTATAGCCGGGGGCACCTGGTCAATATGGTCAGTAGAGCCTGTAGATCTTATGGTGCAGATGTCTTGTTTCCTAAGGCCCTTCAACTGGGGCCTGCGTGTGAGTACCGTGAGTCAAGCTCAAGCTGCTGTCAGCAGTCCTGACAAGCTCTCCTTGACCAGAATGGAAGCTTTGACATAGTCTGCAGTGTTACATGTACAATTCTAGGTGTCTTAACCTGAAACTTAATTGTTCCCCTGCATGCTGATTTTCTTCTCTTCTAGCACACCAATGCACCAATTAGTTTCCACACTGAAGATCTTTCTTTTTTTAATGAATTAGGGCTCAGTTAACAAGCAGTCCAACTACTTTCTTCGCATTTCCTTGTGGTTCTGTGCAAACCATAAAAAAACTCTTATTTCCTGTCACTCCATTAGGCCATTGCCCTTAAAAATCCCCAAAGTCTGGCAGAGTATGTATATATTTTTTTCTGTTGGTTTAACCAGAACGAACAACATCTGTCACTTAACACTAGTCAAGAGTCGTGCTCTATGAAAGCTTCTTGCGCAAATTGAGTGCTCTTGCAATCCGAAGCTATTAATAAAGGGATATTAGTCAAGCTATATTTATTTTCTAGTCCTGCTTTCCATATCACATTCACACTGATGGAATAAGCCAGATTTCGGTGGGGTTTGCATGTGCATCTACTCGGGGTGCTGTTTCAGCAGTAGTACATTCCAAACCTAGTCAAGGCCCAGCTAATGGTCTAGAATTCCCATTTGGTTCTGAAGTATTCAGAGATTCAAATCCTTAGACATAATGAGCACTTTTGTGACATTTAAACTAGTGCCGTTAGGTTCGTGCTTGGTGTGGTGTTATGACCAATTATATGCTCTTGGAACGTACATAAGGAATGATACCACTTTTGTTGCTCCACACTGCTGGCTCTGAGAGAGGAAAAAACCAATGATATTTTACTGTTAGTAGTTGGTACTCTGCTGGCACATCTGAGAAAGAGGGATGATTTGGCAGTTGGTAAACGCTGTTGGTGTCTTCCCTAGCCTCCCGTTTTAGAATCTCGGAATTAATTTCAGAATTCAGCTCTAATTTTAGCCTTCCCTTGCTAGTTAATGAATAGAAATGAAAATAAATTCTATAGAATTTTCGAACAGGTAAATCAGTTTTTAATTGAGTACAGAAGAGCACAGGGAGATAAGCCTCTGGTGTTATATATATATATTCAAGTTTGCTTGAATTCCTCTCTTCTCCCACCTATAGTGTAAGACTACTTGGAAGCTCTGTTTACATCAAAACAAATGTGACTAAAGTAATTCTAGCAGCAGAGTGCAAACAGATCTTGAAGAAATGAGAAAGGGTGGATGAAATGTTAGGCTTGTACATTCAGCAGTAAAAGTTCAGGTCAGGTCTTTTAGTGGCTATTTATTTGTTAATTTTTCTTTTCAAAAGTAGTGAGAATTTTCTGCCTAACTGAAATTCATGAGTGTAGGAGGCAAAACGAAAATGAAAAAATTGGCAGTAAAGCATAGCTTCAGTATCTGGACTCTGCTTAATATTTTCTGCTATAAAACTCCAAATGTGGCACGATAACGTCATCTGTGTACTTCGTCTGTTACAATACTGAGAGAAATTGGAGTACCGTTTCCTGTGCAATGGCATATACTTGGCACCGTCTTGAACCTCAACCTTGTAGAGAGAGATCTCTTTGGTCAGATTGTTTCTTTTGTTCTGCAGTTCTGTTATATTCTCTTTAACTGGCTGCTGGAGCTGCTTCGTGTTCACTGTGCCAGGCTTCTGCATAGCGTTGGCTTGATAGAAGCTTCTCTTGCCCTTGGCTGGCCGGGGAAGTGGTGACCATCTCCTGAGGAGTCGGTTGGAGGGGAAAGGATTTTCTTTGCTCCTATTGTGAACTGTATATGCCTTGACTGATTTCAAATTTGGAACAACCAGAAGTAGATCTTTAAATAGTGCTTGCTCATTCCTCCGTTTTTAGTTTTCTATTTCAATTTGATTAGGCCTCAGAAATGAAGTACTCTGTACCTGAGCTGCTCCACACCTAGTGTATCGGTAGCAAATCTGAGAACATATATGTGGACCAAGTAATTTTTTGGTTTCAGATTTCTAGTCTTGACTGTAAAGGAATTCCTTTTCAGGGAAGGGATGGGGAGAAACTAAAAGATAAATTTGGAGTTAGGTGCTGCAACAAAAATGCTTTGGTATGTCTGGCCCCAACTTCCAAGTCCCTGCAGCAGAGTAAAAATCAGAACCCTGCAGTAGGCTCTTAGATTGGTTTTTGTAAGGATCAGGGAGAATTGCCTGTCTCTAAACAACACCTAAAATCCCGAGTGGACATATTGATGGAGAAGTGGCCTGAAGGTAGTTAGTAACAAAGACAGAATATAGGCGAAACCTAAAGCTTCCCCCCTTTCTTCTGGTAGGTATTTTGCTCAAGACTGTAAAGGCACATCTCTATCCACTTTGCTCCCCTGTCTATAAATAATTATATATATAATATAAATTCCTGAAAGCAACTATTTACTAATTTTCAAATAGTAGAACTAAGCAGGAGATTCTGGTTCAAGATGCAGCTGGAGGAGGAGGGGGTGTTGACAGCCTGGAATTTAGATCACATTCCCGAAAAGCTGATTCATGTAAAAGCTGTAATGTAATCCTGAAATTTTTCATGTGAGTTAACTTGCTTTCCTTCACTAAGTGCTATATATTTATTGCTTATATAGTGAAAATCTTTGTGCTTTGTATGGAAAGAAATAAATCCTGCTCATTGAGGGGAAAAAAAATGTTTCAATTTAAATCATAATATTTGTATCCTTGTATTTACTCTGTTCTATAAAATAGAAGGGAGCAAGGCAAAGGAACATAATGCTTTTATTTGGAGGACCATGCCAATAATACTTGTTTTGAAAAGATATGCATTAATCTCTAGTTTTTTATTTTTCAGGATCAACAGATTGCATATGCTATTCAACTGTTGGCATTTCTGATCCAGTAACATCAGCTCTTCATATTATTGTAGGTGGGTGGTCAAAGTTCACTGTTCTGGTATGAAAATGATTAAAATAGCCAAAAATAGTAGTTTCATTTAGTTCTTTTGAGATGTCTGTGAAATACAATTTGAACACAATGGCTGAATTGAAATACAAAATTTTTGGCTGGGATTTAAATCTCTGATTTGAAACACAGGAGGTTAAAAATTAATTGCTTTCTCTACTGTAATTCATTGCTTTCAGGGGATCATAACGTTTTGAAACTTTATATCTGGTGCTTAAGTTTTCATGCATTCTGGCATGCTTTTGAAAATAGCAGTAAAATACAATGAGCAGTGTAAGTTGATGGGATCTTTCTCTCTCTCTCTTAGAGAAAGCTATGACAAGTGCATGTACACTTGAATAATAGTATTTTGTACTAGTTGCCCAATTGTCCTGTGCTTCCATGCCAAGTTAGAAGTATGGCTTCTGCTTGACTGGAATTAGCTGATACTTACCCATTTTTACAACCTGTAAGTCATAGATTTGAGGTCAAACTAGGGAGGAAAACAACTGCTCTTCAATAAATGCTTTTTGATATGTTGTCATCAGTAGGGATACTGACATTGCCACTTCTCAAAGTCCTCTGGTAATGGAGTCTCTGAACTTCATGGGGCCTGAAGGAGACAGCTTGGCATATTCAGCGCATTGTGATTTGTGATGCCCATCCTATCTGCTACATACTGAAGAACCATAGTCACCCAGTTCTTAATACTGAATTTGAAAAATTGTGCAAGGCGGTCTTCAGTAGTAATGATGTTGTGTGAGCATAGAGGATAGCATTTCCAAATTATGATTATTTCATTATCACTTGTTATTGAGTGCTTAACAGTTGCAGTTTTAGGAGCTGGTGTTGCAAAGATTTACCCGCGGTTCTCTGTTACTAACCTATGGTGAAATCTGTTCAGCATATGTAGAGTTTAGGCCATTGGACTCGGATTAGAGAGGGAGATGGATTTACTATATCATAGATTTTAGCTGGATTATTAAATGTTCATATAGACACATGTATTTAGATTTTTAAGAGTGTTTCTCATGTAAAGGAGTCTTCACAGTAGTCTGTGGTGGAATCATGAGAGACAATGGGCATAAATTGAAATAATAAAAAAAAAAACCAAACCAAAACCCAAACGCAACACCAAAAATGCAAAGCAACAAAACCACCTCCCCAAGCCCCCCAAAACCCACCACTACTCTAAATCTTACACTACGAGGACATCAGCAAGGTGGTGTACTCTGTTCTTAGGGATTTTCAGGGCTTGACTGGATAAGCCCTGAGTAACCTGATCTGACCTCATAGCTGAACCTACTTTAAGTGGTAGGTTTGATGAGAGATGTCCTAATGCCCCTTTCCAGCTGGATTTATCCCCTGTTAGTATGACATATAGGATTAAGTAGCATCCGGTAGATGTACAGATGCTGCATTGATCTCTTCTATAACACCCTCTCCTATTGCTACATGGTAAATGAGTGTAAATTCTTCATTATATATTTTTAGCATACCAACCTTTCTTCTCACTTAGTGCTTAATGCTTTTTAAGTATTAAAAATTATTTTTCCCTTTCTGCATGTATAAGAAATATATATGGATGTATGACATATATGTAATGACATAAATGCAACATTTATTTTTCACTTTTAAAAAACTGGTAATTTAAAGTTACTATCATGTTTGCAGCTGCAAACGAAATAAGCCTTAATAGGACCTTGCACTTCTGATCTTCACAGGTGACTGTCAGCCTCTGGATGTCTCTTCTGTACATCATAACAACACATTTTTGAAGTACTATGTATCATTGCTGGGTTACGGTTTTTATGGAGATATATTAAAAGACAGTGAAAAGAAGCGGTGGATGGGTCCGATAAGATATGACTACTCAGGTAACTTGTGTAATTATTACATTCTTTTGTCAGCATGTAAACATATTGGACCAGTTGGTGTGCTCTCTCCAAACCAAGCTTCTCTGAAGCTTTTAAACATCAGAGACAGACCGAACCTGACTTTAAACTCATTGTAGTACCAATTATATTCGATCACATTATGTAAAGCTCCGTAACTTGGGGGATAACATTAACAGTGTGCTCATTAAAGTTGTTGAATATATTTCACCTAGTGATAGCTGCCTAAAAAGTAATCTCTTTTCTGTGCTAATCGTTCTGCTGTTCTTTTCAATCAGTTAGTGAGAGAGAGGCACTTCTTTTAGACATTCAGCTGATGGAATGAATTGTTAATTTTGTCCTTCTTCCAGCACTGATTATATATAGAGAGGAGTAGTTTAGCCTAATTAGCTAATATCTGGATAAAACCTATGCTACTGGAAAGTATTTTTTTGCCTTTGATTTGCCTTGTGTTAGGGAAAGAAGATGCAAAAGCAGAATTTAAGTAGTGTAGGCCAATTTTAAGCTTCAGCAGTGATGTACAGGTAAAATGTTTAGTTGGCTTTTAAAGATGTTAAACGAAGTAATGGCACTATTGGCAAATGTTAAAAAGTTATGGGAGTAGTGTTTCCTTGTCCTTTACAGTCTAAAACATGTTTTGCAGTCCTTAGAGAAAAGAAGGAAAGAGAGGAACCATCAAGGGATGTATGCAGAGGTGTTTGCAATGTGGATTTATAATGACTTAATGCTGCTTAACACCTTTTTTATGTAGGCTTCAAGACTTTTCTTTCTCATCATTACTATGAAGGAACAATTTCTTTTCAACCAGCAAAACACACACTGGGATCTCCACGAGATAAAGATAGCTGCAGAGCAGGGTAGGCTTATGTTTCTCTCTGGATATTTGACATGAACTATTTTAAAAGGCTTGTACATAGAGGTCACAAAAATGTTGTTTTTAATGTCAAAACAGTTACTCTGAAAGAGGCAAGCTTGTAAAAAAAAGTTTATTGACTCATTACAGAGAACACCTCATTTTATCAGGTCAGTAAACAAAAATGTAATAAAATTTTGTTAGCTGGTCCCCCTCTCCCCCAGTTTTAAATTAAGCAAAGTATAACAGCACAGTACCCATTACACCATGCTGAGGGTACTATGCTGTGTTACTGCTAATAAATGAAAAGTCTGGATGCCTCATGGCTTCTACAAATGCAAATAATTATTCAAAAATTCTGAAATGTTCACATTGTAATTGGATCTAGCAGTTTTAGGGATTGTTTTAGTGCCGTGACAACAGCTGGCATGGCTTGTTCTGAGGACAGGTCCTCTCAGGAATCATCGTATTTAGCCATTTTTTATAGACTTACTACTATGTTGTATAAATTCTGTGTGATATTTTTCACTTGTTTCTCCGATCAGGGGGCCTACCTTAATCTCCAAGTGTTCCTTCCTTTCTCTTTGCTTTCACCTGCTTGAAGTTATGCATTGGTATTTATTATTATTATTCATATATGAAGCAGAGAATCGTATATCTGTCAGGGATACAGCAGCTGTCACAGCAGCAAACAGCACAGCAGGATACAGAGGGGCCAGAAACTACCTGGAACTTGAGACTGTGCGGTAATAACAGTGCTGTGACAAGCTACGGATCATGGTCTCCAGTACTAGCTGGAGCAACTATCCTGGTCCATCAGGTGCTTTGATGTAGGGGAAGCTCCGGAGGGAGAAAGCTGTCCTCTGGGTCTCAGTCAGGGAGTAGAGTGCCTGATGCCTCTTCAGGGATTTTATACATCCTGATAATTGCCCTTTCAGGGCGATAGGGCTGGGCACAAGCAACTCAGGAGAATCCTGGAGTGTGGTGATGACGATGATCATGCAGGTGATTGGCAAGCTGACTAGGAGAAATGCTCTGCTGGTTTTGTTACAGAAGAAGAAAGTGGGGGATGTGACAGTTGAGGGCAGTCTTGGCAGCAGTGACTGTGAGATTATAGAGTTTTAAATCCTGAGAAAAGTAAGCAAGGCAAAAAGTTGCATTGCAGCTCTGAACTCTAGGAGAGCAGATTTTGGTTTATTCAGGAATCTTGGTAAGATTCCATGGGAGACTGCCCTGGAGGACAAAGTGGCCCAGGAGGGTTGGTTGGTACCTCCTCAAAGCACAATAACAGTGCATTCTGATATCCAGAAACTTGAGTGAGCATGATAGAATACCCAAGTGGATGAGCAAGAATCTGAGAGGTAAAGAGAAGCTGGCAGAGGAATGGGTTACTTTGGAAGAACACAGAGGCATTGCCTAGAAGTGCAGGGATGGAACTGAGAATGCCAAAGCTCAGGTGGAGTTGAAGTCAGTGAGGGATTTGAAGGGTGTTACTTCTTACAAAGGGATTATGTAAGTATACCAATTATAACAAAAGCTGTGGGTCTGCTGCTTAGTGGTGTGGGGAACCTAGTGACAAAAGATATGGAAAAGGCTGGAAAATGACTCCTTTGCCCCAGTTTTCACTGATGTAGTGTTGCCCCAGGCCTTACAGGTCCCCAAGCCTGTGGATGAGGGGGAAACAGTGGGTGTTACGTCCCTTGACTTTAGCAAGGTCTTTGGTATTGTTTCCTGTAGTATTCTTAAAACCAAATTGATGAGGTGTGGACTAGGTAAGTGGACGGGTGGAACACTGGCCAGACTACCTGGAAAGGTTGTGAGTACGAAGTCCATCTGGCAGACAGTTACTAATGGTATCCCTCAGGGATCAATAGCGGGGCTAATACGTCTTTATTAATGACTGGGATAGTGGCAGAGAGTGCACTCTCAGCAGTTTTATGGATGATACCAGATTGGGAGGTGTGGTTTACATGTTGAAAGTCGAGGCTGCTATTCAGAGGGACCTCGGTGGGCTGAAGAAATGGCTGACAGGGATAGGAACCTCCTGAAGTTCAGGAGAGGCAAATGTTGTGTACCTGGGGTGGAATAGTCCTGTGCAACAGTACTGACTGGGCACTGACTGGAAGGCAGCTCTGCCGAAAGGAACTTTGGGATCCTGGGGGACAACAGCTGTGCCTGAGTCAGTAGTGTGTCCTTGCAGCAAGGAAGGCCAACCATATATTGGGCTTTCTAAGCAAAAGAGAAGCCAGCAGGTCAGGAGAAGTGATTCTTTCCCTGTACTCAGCACTTGAGAGATGAAGGACTGGTTTTGGTATGTCAATGTCTTTCACCGTTACAGCAGTCAAATATTGGAACAGGTTGCCCAGAGGTCTTGTGGACTCTACCCTTGCAGATATTCAAAACTTGATTGAACAAGACACTGATCCTCTAAGACCTGCTTTGAGCAGAGGTTTGGACCACATCAGAGGTCCCTTCCAACCTGTATGATCTTATGGCTCTGTAATGCTGTTATTTTTGACATCCAGTAATCTTCAGCACTGTACTTAAGTAACTGTACTGCCTGCAGGCCTATCATGATTCATGCCACGTCAGGGTTGCCAGTGCCATGCTGCATCTTGTGGTGGAGGAAGGTCCTATAATGATTGGGTAAACCAAAAAAGTTAAACTGAATAATAGTTTTGTTTCAGGAACTGAATGGTATTTCTGTTTTCAGATGTTACATTTGCAAGAAAACTGAGCAACAGCTGGCAGAACAGCACAAGGAATGTGGATTAAAACATGAAGGTAATTTGTCATAAGAAGTAAGATGGTGTATACAAAATACTATTTTTTAGAATATATCAGATCAAGTGTTTGTGTTTTGTTTTTTTTAAAACATGTGAGATACTAGATAATCCATCATTTCTTTAATTTTAAGAAAAATACATGTAAATATGTGAAAACTATGTAGGGTGTCTCCTCCACCCAAACCTCAGAAAATTCTGATAAAATTATACTAATTACTTGTATATTTCAAAGTGTTGGGTTTCTTTCCTTTAAAAAAGATATATTTTGTGAGCTAGGACTCTGTTCTTTTTGTGAGAAGGACTTAACTGATAAACTGTGAGGTAGTATAGAAGGAAGCAGTTCATTAAGATAACTTTTAGAATAGATCTGGATTAAAAATTTGTGTTTGTTAGCACAAAAGTCACCCAATGTAAAGCTGTTTATTAAATAAATGTGAGGCAGTGAACTTGGACAACTCCTGACCGGTCTAGTGGACTGTCCTGGTTTCAGCTGGGATAGTTAATTTTCTTCCTAGTAGCTGCTGTGTTTTGGGTTTAGTATGAGAATAATGTTGATAATACATATTTTTTTAGTTGTTGCTAAGTAATGTTTATAGTAAGTCAAGGGCTTTTTCACCTTCCCATAGAAGCTGAGAGGGAGCATAGATAGGACAAGCTGGCCAAAAGAATATTCCATGCCATAGACGTCATGCTCGGTATATAAATGGGGGGGGGGGCAGGAATCCACAATTGCTACTCAGGACGGGCGGGCAATTGATCTTCACGTGGTGAGAGTAATTGTATTGCATCACTGATTTTGTATATTCTTTTACCATTATTATTCTCTCTTCCGTTACTGTTGTATTAAACTGTCTTTATCTCAGCCCACAAGTTTTTTTCCTTTTTTTTTCCTCTCTCTTCTCCCTAGCCTATTGCACGGGGAGGGGGAAGAATTGAGTAAACGGCTGCGTGGCCCTACTTGCCAGCTGGGGTTAAACCATGGGCTTAAGTATTTCTGTACAGTACCCCACCAGTACTCAGTAAAAACGATAAATAAGATTTCTCCAGTTATCTCCTTACTATCTTTTTTTCCCCCATTCCAACTCCTGTGCACACTTCCATGGATTTTTCTATGGGCATAACTTTTTCTTCCTTTTGTTAAAACAACTGTTAATATATTGGATTCTGTGCAGTCATCCTCCTAGCTGTATCTCTTTATGTCTGACTACTATGTCCTAATGGGAAGCACTGGTATTGATAGACTTGTGGCCTTGCTGGAGTAGGATATGCAGATTCAGTTGACTGAGTTTCGCCTCTGGTCTCAGTTCATCATCTCGGATAAACCCCTCTTAAACTGCAAGCAGCCTTCCCACTGGTGCTTGCTTCTGCTTTTACTTTTTTTTTCTTTTTTCCTTGTAAAGCCCAGTGCAAAAAACTGTAATTTTCTTGACATAAACATTGGTCCTTATGACCTAGATTATTTTACAATTACAGTTATTTTGCACAGTATCTGTGCCAGGTTCTAGCCATTTGTTAGCAAAAAGAGTATCATCATACTATAGAAATCCATTGGTAGCATAAAGACTGTATATATATTTCTATGCCAACTTGAATTCCTGTTACACATGCGTCTCTATAGTGCTTTCATCCCAGCTACTGTTTTCTGATCTGTGATATAGTCAACAGATGGCCAGATTGGAGTATTTCTTGAGTTGTTTTAATTTATGCCCAGATTCAGCTAAAGAAATTGCTTTACATAATATTTTCTTTGGAGCTAAATCTGATAGCTAAATCTGTCTCTTTGAGAAATAACTAGTTAGAAATTGCCAATGTTTTTTCTTTTGTGGGTTTTTTTTTGTTTGGTATTTTTTGTTTGGGTTTTTTGTGTTTTGGTGGGTTTGGGGTTTTTTGTTGTTTTTTAAATCTGCCATTTTGTTAGCTTTGATCCAGCAAAGGAGCAAAGGCAGAAGAAAGTTACAGGTTAGTGAGCAATCAAGACTGCTTTAGCCAGCATTGCACAAGACATTAAGCAACTGATTATGCAGGATATTGTTTACTTAAATCCATTTTACTTCTAGTAGCTGGCTTTCTTTGCAGTCCAGTCTCTTCTCCATGCAGCACTGGTAAGCAAAAAATAACAATCAGCTACTCTTGATTTGCAATAAAAAGGATTACTTTAAATTGCCACCTCAGACAAGGTTTTCACTCGGCAGAGCGTATTGGCTGACCCCTTCACTGTGCCTGCTTGGGTTGTGTACAGTCCAGATGAGTTTAGAAGGATGTTTGCATTGACTGTCACTGCACATATTTCTCTGTATTGTGTGCAGAATTCTATGCGTGTGCTGACTAAACTTTGAATGTCGGTACTTTATGCTGATTTCAGCAACTTGCAGTATATGTACACAACAGACAGTTGAAATGAGTGCGGTTTATGCTCTCCCTGCTTAAGTTTCCTCTATTGTATGAAAGATACTCTGGGCAAATAATTTGTGCTATTACAGTGATGCACCCTGCAGAATGGTTATGAAATGTGATAAATACCCTGACTTTGTTCTTCCTTGAACAGTGAAGCTTTTTTTGAGTAACATGCTGAAATGTATACTGAAGGGTACATTTCAGCCAGGTGGAAACAATCTGTTACAGTAACATATATACACATTCTGCCTCAAGTAATGTGAGATTTATTACAGTGTGTGTACTTCTAAAGTTAACATGTATCTGGACACACTATAGATGTAATTATTAATGCTTCTCACATAAAGAACAAAAGCATTTATCAGTAAATGGTGTTGTTTTCATTTTGATGTTTGTGTTTCAGAAAACACCTGTTTTTTTTGTAAATAAGCACTTGCATAGTTCTGGACACAGAGTTTTCCAGTTCCAGTATTTTTTTTATGTTCTGTTCAGTTACTTTAATCTCAGAGTTGGGCCCCATCGTTTTTTCCTGCAGCCTGAACACATTCATTCTGTAGTTTGACATTGAAGTCTTTCTCATCTCTCTTAAGATACACGTTTTGAGTCCAATTTAAATTATTTTCTTTCTGTAATGTCCTGTTTGAAGCAACATTAAAAGAACAGCAGTAAAGCAAGCAATACTAAAACCATTCTGGCAAATGATTCAAAAATGTTGAATTGAAGAGCTGCATTTTTTTCTTGTTATTACCAATTTGTTTATCAAGAGATAGAGAGGATAGTTTAGGTGGAAAAAGAATAAAGATTTTAGTGTCCTTTGAGTCTTTTGTCACATTATAATCCCACTCTATTTTTCCTGGAATTCTCTTTTTCTTGGTTCTGTTACTAAAGAGTGATCAGTAAGAAGTTCCAATGAATAAAAATTCAAGGAAGTGAGAAAAGTTCAAAGAGCAAAAAACAAAACAGAACACTTTTCAAACATTTCATTTTTTCTTTTTTTTTCTTCTTTTTCTGATGTATAAAGCTTGGAGGAGGTCAATTCAAAATTAATGCATCATAGACTTTAGGTTCAAAATTGCCTAGACAATTGTAATAATGATTCTCTAAAGTAAATGTGAAGTTCCTAAAACTAAGACAGTAAAGAATATCAGAATTTCAAGACATTAAATATATAGCATAAATGTCATCTATACTCCTATCAAAGAAGCATCTTGAAAATAACTATAAGTTAACCCAAACGTGGGGAACTATATGATGTTAGATTTCTGAGTCCGTACCAGTTAATGTGCCTCAAAACCTCTACCTTGCTGTGGTTTATGATCAAACTTTAACAAGCTTATATAAACAAACATGATCATTTTTTGTTCATTCCTTAATTTTAGCCCCATCATCAACAATGACCCTTCACTCCTGAACTCCAGTCTTAGAACCACATGTATCTCCATAGATTATTCTGCATTCATTACTCCTGTGGAGTTGTTCATTTGAAATACCTGAGGCACTTACATTGGGAGCAGAAAAGGAGTATTATGGCTGCTTTGTGGCTTACTCTTATTGTAGTGAGGAAGGCAATTATGTGTAATCTAAAACTGCAAAAGTATTTTTTAATCTATTTTTATCCATATTCAAGAAAATAGTTTAGATGACAACTGTGCAGTGCCTGCCAGTGTTTCTTTGTTCCAGAAAATTCCTCCGCTCTTGGTAGTATTGATGCCATCCCACTTTCAAGCTCAGCCTAGGTGTAATCTCTAAGAGAACAGTTTCAGGTTGTTGAAAACAGACTTTTGTATCGTTTTCCAGAGATCGCTGAAGATTTACGCATAGGAAAGTTCAACTCTGTTAATAGTATTCATCTTCAGACTTTTTGGGGTGGCGGTGGGAGGGATTGGAAACAGACAGCACATCTGCTGCCTGCTGGTCCTTGCTGAACCCTGAGTCATCTCTTCCCTTTTTGTCTTTTTTTTTAAATACAATTTTTGTCATTGAGGCAGAAGAGGAATATTTATTTAAAAACCAAATTTTAAATCACTGTCTTTGCATCATTTTTATTTAACACATTGAAAAGCAAGAATAAATTTTTTTAAAAAGTTAAAAGTCCTCCTTAACTTTCACGCTACAAGAGTTGTAACTTGCCTCTGTCTCTTCCCTGCCTGAGGCTTTGTGGGTTTACCCAAATAGCATTGATCCTGAATTTGACATGCATATGTCAGAAATGGTGAGCAGTTTTAGTAGATAATCAGTCTGCGAAGGGAGAAAGCAACTTTCTCTGTTAGTATATGAAAACCAGTTTTTTTTAAAATGCAGTTTATTTTAGATGTGTATTGACTGTGCATGAATATGCCCAGTAAAATCTTTTAAGTTGCCAAGAAAGATTGCTTTTTAGTGCTCTTGTGAGTAGATCAAATAATAACCTATCTCCATGCTTTTATTGATGTGTTTCAGAAGATGAAGAATGGAAGGTTATTAAAGGGAAATTTCTAGCCATCAATGCAGTAAATATGAGCTGTGCCTGTACACGAAGTCCAAAAGGTCTTTCACCAGCAGCTCATTTGGCAGATGGCTCAGCTGACCTCATTCTAGTTCGTAAATGCTCCAGATTTGATTTTCTACGGTATCTTGTCAGACATACGAACCAAGATGATCAGGTGTGTATTCTCCGGAGTCAGTCTGAAGTTGTAAATATCAATGTTCTTATGTGACAAAAAGAATGTCTACAAAGCAAGTTTAAAAAAAAAAAAATTTTATGCGTTTTGGGTGACATAGTCTCAGCATGTGTACCATTAAAAAAATAATAAACCATCTTAGCTAAGTCAAGTCTTTGTCTGTAACATTCTAACATAATTCCACTTCTGCTAATTGAATTGTTTCATAACATTTTCCACGTATTTGCTGTTTGCACAATATTTAAAGTGATTTTATCACAACTGTGCCCCCATGTATTCATCATGAAAAACTGTTCACAGCAGTATAAAGTAGCTAAGGTAGAAGATGTAGTGAAGAATAATAAATCACTTTTTGTAAACTGTATAAAAATGTGGTTTAGAAGAAAGTTACCAGAACTGCATTTTGATTGTAAACTGCAGGCTTTTAGCACAATTTTAATACGTATGTCTGACCAGGATATGAGCTTTATGCGTTCAGCTTCAGAATTATTCCTTGCACATGTCGTAGCTGTCAGGATAAACTACAAGGGAAGGTGCATCACCGCTTTGGATTGTAGTATCTGTTGAAACCAGAGTTATGGCTGTGAATAAACACATTTAATATTTGTCACAACCTGATATTATTAACATGGTCTGGAAATTATCTGAACAATGGACTGATGTCATATCTAGTTATAAAAGCAATAATAAATCTCACTTTTTTTATGATGCCGTTCTTCCTCATTTGTAGAAGAATTAGTATAGATTCTCTTCCCAGTATTTCCTCATTACCATTCCCTGGGACATCATGTTTGTGTCTATATTCCTCCTTCCTTCAATTCTCAGTCTCCTCTTCTTCCCTTCACTTGTTCCCACTCGCTTTCACTGTTCCCTTGATATTCTTGATTATTTGAAGCCTTCCCTGGCTGCCTTTCAAATTGGCTTCAACATGTATCAAGAGACCACGTTCTGCTTAGGCTGGAGGCATGAGAGCATTCACGGGTGGTTCTGTGCAGCCGTGGACGCCAGTTTTTGCAGCTAAGCTGTTTGGGCTAGCACGCTGCTTAGTGAGCCTTCTTGTATCCATGAGCCACCACCTCCAAGCGCGGACTCTGACAGCTTCACAGTTGGTTTATGATTAAAAGCCAAAGGAACTTAACACCTAGGAGGTCCCCTCAACTCTGATGCTTTTTGTGATTGCCACTGTGGTCGTTCCCCTCCCAGGGCTTCCCCGCTGTTTCTTTCTGGGATGTGTTGAAAAGTAAGGTTCCATTTTTGCTTTATTGTTTCTGGCTTTGGCAGTTTTTTAAAAACAATCACTCTATGCCTCAGGTAAGCTTCTCCAGAAAATTGGAGTGGACAAACTTTCTTGAATACAAAATGTTGCATGCTGAGTTGCTTTACACATCAAATGTATTTAACTAATTGTAATTGCTTCTTTTGATTTATTTTTTTTCTTTGTAGTTTGACTTCTCATTTGTAGATGTTTATCGGGTGAAGGGTTTTCAATTTACATCAAAGCTTTCGGAAGACAACGAAAGCAATGTCACAGACATAGGAAAGAAACGTTTCGGCCAGTTCTGCAGAGATCATCCAGCCTGTTGCTGTAATATTACTAATAGCACCTGGAATTGTGATGGAGAAACTCTGGACAGTTCAGCAATTGAAGTGAGGTAAGCATTCTTTTTTTTTTTTTCTCTCCATATACCAGAAAGCGTTAAGCCTTTTCATGACTTTAAAGATGCTCATAAAGACATCCCAAGAAGGTGCCTCCACATAGCAAATTTGAGTCTTCTGACAATAAACTTAATTTTTTTTTTATTACTTTTTTGAGTCCTTTCCAGAGAATATTCCAAGCATGTATATTGTAAATGAGCACTCTGACTGGGATAGATGGATGGCCCTACCTTTGAAGTCCTACTTACTTCTTAAGGACTGATATTATGAGCTTAAAGTGCTGAAGGTGAAGGTGGTGTTGGGAGGATTCTTTTGAAATGAGTGGAGAACCTCATTACTCTGAGCACTAGCTTTTCCTGTTGAACTTAAGTAAGCATCTTTGTCTTACAAAAATACTGAGTATGTCCCATGTTTTGTGTTTTTTGACACACAGCACAGTCTTGTCTCCAGCTTTGACATATGGAGAAAGAGGTTTTCAGTTGTGCACATAATCAAATTAGAAGGGAATAGAGGTTTGTGAAATTTGAAGGGCTTTTTTCTTTTTTGAGGGTTTTTTTGGTTGATTGTTTTTGTTTGGTGTGTCTAGAACAAAGGGAACCAAAACCAATACAACATATTTACATGCAAGCGTGTTCCATTAAAACATAACCACTTAGCAGTCCAAAGTGATTTTTATAATTATTGTATATGACCGGCTCATCTAAGCGCCCTGTAGAACTTTGTGTAGGGGAAAGAGGATTAACTGGAGTGTTGGATACATGAAAGCATCCAGCCTTCTTTGTAGGGTAAGATTGTATCAAGAACGAGACTGTGGTTTCTGTAATCTGGAGCAAGGAAATTTGTCCAGCTGCTTGAAATTCATGGCTTATTAGAATTAAATATGTAGTACCCATTTATTTCTTATGAATTGATTTCCATATTTTTCAGGGTTCACTGCCAGTTAATGAAACTATTTGCAAGGGGAATCGAGGAAAACCATAAAGACGAAGCTGCCTACAGCCAGAGTAGCGTTGAACAATTACTATAGACATTGTTCCTCCAATGCGGAGAGGAAAAAATAAAAGCTCAAGGAAATTGAGTAAATATGCATTTTAGTCAAATTGACAAGTATTTTAAAATTTTAGATTTTTTTTTTTATGGCTTTGGTTTAATTTTAGACATTGCATTGTGTAATTTTTTTAAAAACATTGTAATCATTAAAATATATCTTGGAACAATGTAATCTAAGTTATGTTAGAAAAGAGAGGACTGTTGTGTATATATGTGTATTCACAATGACTGATAAATTCTCTGTGCTTCTCTAGAGAGCTAATTTAGCAGTTGTGTTGCAATAATACCTAAATGTTGTAAAACATTGGACTTTCCATTGTCATCAAACTAAGATATCAAGACAAGATATTTTCAATGTCTGAGAAGACATTTTCTGCTGGGAGCACTATCTAGTTGCATGTGGCTTAAATGCTGGACAAAAGTGTTGTCATTCACATAATTATTTTTTTTTGAGTAAAATCTTTCATTTTGTAATTCTGACTATACCTTGCAACTTATCAATGCAATTCGAACACACATTCCTGGCTTTAAGTAATAACAATAAGAGTTTGAAAATACTTTGAAAGATAAAAGCACATCTGTATACAGATCATACCTTATCCTGTATATTCTGTTTAAAAAGGCTTCCTTGCATGATGCTTTTTGGGATTATAAAGGGTTGTATGACTGTTTGGATGATACCACACTGCAACTGAAATGTCTTGCAAGCAACTGGCAGGAATACTTATAATACCAGGAAGGCACAGGCAAAGGAAAATATAAATATTTTCTGAAACACCAGCAAGTTTTAATTTTTTTAAAATATCTGAAATTAATATCTGAAAAGCTTCCTTCTTCAGTACACAATTCTTTGGAAATTCTATTACATACGTTAAAATGTCTGTGCAAAATAAGATGTTGGAATGTTATGTTTAAAAATATGATTTAATGGTTGAAAGTTTTTTAAATAATGTTTATTTAACTAAATATGAAACAAAATTTGTTTTGTGAAGTCAAGGGAAGAAACTGGCATCTGATAAATCATGAATTGACTGTGCTGATTTGTTTTTTATCGCAAAAACCATTAGACTATCGTGTATGGCTATGAAGTGATTACTTAAGTTGTGTTCGGATTTGTGTATTATGATACACACATGTTCTGTGTGTAAGCTTGGGGCTAAATTTTGCTTTTTTCATACAGATTTATTACTGTTTGAGGATCAGAAGTTATCCCCTGCTCTCTTCTGTCTTTTCTTAAGTGTAAAACTCATTGCATCTGAGGGTTTTTTTTGTGTCTGACAGCTAATGGTTCTCTATTCATGTGTATTTATTGTCACTTCTGTCATTCAGCTTGCATTGGTTTCATGTCTCTCATGTATTTGCTCTGTGTAAGCCATGGTGATTGGTCAGTTTATTACTGAAGCACTTGAAAATCATTATAAATGGCTGATTTTTTTTTTTCTGTTGAAGTTACTTACATTCCAGTTTGTGTAACATCAAAATGGTGTGCTATATCTTTGCTACAAAGTATTATTCATACTGCTCTATATGACAAAAAAGCACTTGCAAATGATATTTGCTTAAAGTACAGTTATACAAAGTTCAGGATCTGTTTTTCGTTATATAGTATTTCAGGGAAATACTTGAATACTTTTCCAAAAGTACTGCTGTTTACTTTCCTTATTAATGCAATGAGTTGAAATGTTGATTGATCCAATGTTTTTCAGACATTTGTAACGTAAGTGTTATGTATACTGTATTTTTAAAGCCATGTTTAATGAGGGAAATGGTACTTTTGACCTAAGAACCTCATTGAAAATGAGATTATGCAGTTCTACAAATGCAAATATTTTTTGAAAGTGTCATTTGTTTAAAAAGTTCTACAGTTATTTTGGTCTGTCCACAAATATTGTGAGAGAACCCAGACTTTGAGTTACTGTAATTCTGGTGCAGGATATGATGGTGCACACTCAGCTCACCAACCAAGATGAGGGCACTTCCGAGGCATTACAGCGATCCAGATCACATTCTCAAAAATGAGAACAGAAGTAAATACTAACCAGCTCTTTCCATCAGTTTACTAGCAAGTCATGAGACCCTTACTTGAAAAATGGAGACTTAATCTGGTTGTGAATGTATATTGAAATGCTTTGAATATTTTCAATATCTGAAACTGCGCGCTTGGTGTTTCCAAATTAAGCCACAGTGAAGGCTCCCCTTCCGAGAAACAAGCCACCGGAAAAGGGGAAAAGATCGTTCTGTAGTATGGTAATGAAGTGTGAAGTAAATAACAAAGGTGTTTCAACATAATAAAATGGAAAGGTCTTAGGTAATAGAAAAGCTGCATAGTTGCATTTGAATAATTCTATCTGTAGCATATTGTACTAGCAAAGCACCATGTGTGAGTTGTATGACATATCCAGTTTATTTTTAAGAGGAGACCTGCGTAAGTAATGTCTGCTTACATTTTAATTCTAGGGTTTTTTCTCTGAATGTAGTCTCAGTATGGAAATTATGTATAGGAAAACCAAGTTTGATTTTTCTTTTTTTTTCCCAATCTTGCTGGCTTCAAGATTAGAAAATGTGTTCTGTTTTATGACGCTAGGGCATTTCATTGAAAAAATAAAATCATGTCATACAGCAATACAGTGATTTTTCTTCTTTTCACAACTTGATTTGAAAAAAGATCTGTTGCCAGATTTCTACCAAACAAAGGTAATGTGCTCAGTGTAACCAACGTGGGCAGATTAAATCAGGTGGAGAAGTAATTCATAAGCTCCCATTCGGGTTTCTAACAGCTTTGTAGCAAGTGGGAGTGTGGACAAACACTGAGAGTGAAGAAAAACAACTAGTGAAGCTGGACTTCAACTAAAACTCTAAGTAACCCTATCAAGGTAAACTAAAGATTGAAGTGGGGAGAAGAAACTTAATTATAATGTAAGTATTTAGAGTTATTGATTATGGAAAAATCTAAATTACAAAAAGTCCAAGAAAACTATTGTTCTAAGGAGCATGAAATTTATAATATAGAACCATGGAACCATAGAATGGTTTAGATTGGAAGGGACCTTGAAGATCATCGACTTCCAACCTCCCTTCCATGGGCAGGGACACCTCCCACTAAACCAGGTTGCCCAAAGCCCCATCCAACCTGGCCTTGAACACTTCCAGGGACGGAGCTTCCACAACTTCTCTGGGCAACCTGTTCCAGTGCCTCACCACCCTTAAAGTAAATAATTTCTTCCTAATAGCTAATCTAAATCTACCCTCTTCCAGTTTAAAGCCATTCCCCCTTGTCCTATCACTACATGCCCTAGTAAAAAGTCCTTCCCCAGCTCTCCTGTAGCCCCTTTAGGTACTGAGAGGCCACAACAAGGTCTCCCCGGAACCTCTTCTTCTCCAGGCTGAACAGCCCCAACTCTCTCAGCCTCTCCTCATAGGAGAGGTGCTCCAGCCCTCTGATCATCTTTGTGGCCTTCCTCTGGACCTGCTCTAACAGGTCCATGTCTTTGCTGTTGGGGGCTAGAAAGAGTATACGGTAAATAGATGGGGTTTTAGAATTGCACTGCAATAATTACTATGGATGCAGTACATATTCTAGTAAGAAATAAACCATGTCTGCCATAGATGGACAGTGGGCACAGTAAAGAAGAGGCTTTTCAGCACTGTGGAGACTTCTGCTAATGAAGTGTATTGGGTTTGTGTGGCAAGGCCTTGGTAGCTGAGGAGGGCTGCAGGGGTGGCATCTGTGAGAAGACACCAGAAGCTGTCCCCATTTTTGGACAGAGCCGTATTTGCAAGGGGAATTGAGGAAAACCGTAAAGATGAAGTTGCCAACAGCCAGAGCAGCATTGAACAATTACTATAGACATTGTTCCTCCAATAGGGAGAAGAAAAAACAAAAGCTTAAGGGAATTGAGTAAATATGCATTTTAGTCAAATTGACAAGTATTTTAAAATTTCAGATTTTTTTTTTGATGGCTTCACTTGAATTTTGGGTATCTTACTGCATTGTGTAATTTTTTTTAAAAGCATTGGAATCATTAAAATATATCTTGGAGCAATGTAATCTAAGTTAGTCTCCCCAGACTTCTGTCCTACCTGCTGACATGCACACAGCATACATCTTGCAAAGGCTTATGCATGTTCTTAATTAATGTGTGACTTGTCCCAGTAATTAGGAGGTGGCGAGGCATTCGTTCTGCAATCAGTCATGCCTTTCAAATCCTCTGCAATGAGAGGATTAACAAATTTTTTTTTTTTATTCCATTTCCTACTGTTTAGAAATAATTCTGAACATGTACTTACCAAAGCTGCCAACAAGAGGTTGTCTTCAAAAGGTGTTTGCTCCTGTGAGACTCTCATGTGTCCGAAAGGGGGACTTGCTCGCGATGGTACCTATTTCACCTACAGTGCAGCGAGCCCATCAGTGGCATTGGTAGCACTTCTGTGATAACATATTTAAGAAAAGTTAAAAAATGCTGCACCAGCAGCTGTGAGAGAGCAGTGGGAGGGAGGGAAGAGAGAAACAGCCCAGCAGACACCGAGGTCAGTGAAGAAGGAGGTGAAGGCGGCACTCCAAGCACCAGAGCAGAGAAGCCTATGGAGAAGACTATGGTGAGGTGGGCTGTCCCCCTGCAGCCCATGGAGGTCCACAGTGGAGCAGATATCCACCCTGCAGCCCGCTGAGGACCCCATGTCAGAGCAGGTGGATGTGCCCTAAAGGAAGCTGCAGCCCCTGGAGAGCCAATGCTGTAGCAGGTTTCTTGGCAGGAGCTGCAGACGTGGAGAGGAGAGCGTGGAGGAGCAGGTTTTCAGGCAGGAACTGTGGCCCATGGCAGACCCAAGTGGGAGAAGTTCATGAAGGCGGAGGGAGTAGGAGAGACAAAGTGTTATGAACCGACCATAACCTCCATTTCTCATGGCCCTGCGCAGCTCAGAGTGGAGGGAGGAGGTAAAAGGGTCAGGAGTGAAGTTGGGCCTAGGAAGAAGGCGGGGGTGAGAGGGGAAGGACAGGAGGAGGTGGGTTTAGTTTTATTTCTGTCTGTCCTACTCTGTTAATTGGCAATAAATTAATCTTCCCCAAGTTGAGCCTGTTTTGCCCCTGACAATTGCTGGGTGATCTCCCTGTCCTTGTCTTGACCCATGAGGTTTTCATCATGTTTTCTCCCCTTGTCCAGCTGAGAAGGAAGAGGGACAGAGTGGCTGGGTGGGCACCTGGTGGCTTCTTCTAGGGAATTGGTGGTTATTCATGAATGGGAAGATGGTCGGTATGTAGAATCAGAAATGTCTCTGAACACCTCTGTCTTGCAATTCACGTATTATTTCCCCAGAACTCCCGCCTTAATCCCTATGAAGACAATGAGTAATGGGGATTCATCATTTTTATTCTCATTAGTCACATTGCTCTTATTTCAAATTTTCAACAGGATTGTTAAGTACGTTTAATGGATTCTAACTGGTGTTTAAGTTGCAGTAAATGAATTCTGTCCATAACAAAGAAGCAGTCTCCCCAGACTTCTGTCCTACCCACCGACATGCACAGGACATACATCTTGCAAAGGCTCACGCGTGTTCTTAATTAATGTGTAACTAGTACCAGTAATTAGAAGGGGGTGGGGCATTCGTTCTGCAATCAGTCATGCCTTTCAAATCCTCTGCAATGAGAGGATTAACAATTTTTTTTTTATTCCATTTCCTACTGTTTAGAAATAATTCTGAACATGTACTTACCAAAGCTGCCAACGAGGTTGTCTTCAAAAGGTGTTTGCTCCTGTGAGACTCTCACATTCACATATCCAAAAGGGGGACTCGCCCGTGATGGTACCTATTTCACTTACAGTGCAGTTTTGTGCCTTATATGATGATGATGACTGGAAAAGGGGAAACATAACCCCCATTTTCAAAAAGGGAAATAAGGAAGACCCGGGGAACTACAGGCCAGTCAGTCTCACCTCTGTGCCTGGCAAGATCATGGAGCAGATCCTCCTGGAAACTCTGCTGAGGCACACAGAAATCAAGGAGGTGATTGGTGACAGCCAGCATGGCTTCACCAAGGGCAGATCATGCCTGACTAATTTGGTGGCCTTCTATGAAGGGGTCATAACGGCGGTGGACAAAGGAAGATCGACTGATGTCATCTACTTGGACTTGTGCAAGGCATTTGACACTGTCCCACACGATATTCTGGTCTCTAAATTGGAGAGACATGGATTTGACAAATGGACCATTCGATGGATAAAGAACTGGCTGGACGGTCGCACTCAAAGAGTTGCGGTCAACGGCTCGATGTCCAAGTGGAGACCAGTGACAAGTGGCGTTCCTCAGGGGTCGGTGCTGGGACCTGTACTGTTCAACATCTTTGTAGGAGATATGGACAGTGGGGTCGAGAGCACCCTCAGCAAGTTTGCCGATGATACCAAGCTGTTTGGCGAGGTAGACACGCTGGAAGGGAGGGATGCCATCCAGAGGGACCTGGACAGGCTGGAGAGGTGGGCCCAAGCCAACTTCATGCAGTTCAACAAGGCCAGGTGCAAGGTCTTACATCTAGGTCGGGGCAATCCCAAGCACAATTACAGGTTGGGCGGGGAATGGCTGGAGAGCAGCACTGAGGAGAAGGACCTGGGTGTGCTGATCGACGAGAAGCTCAACATGAGCCAGCAATGTGCGATCGCAGCCCAGAAGGCCAACCGCATCCTGGGCTGCATCAAAAGAAGTGTGGCCAGCAGGGCGAGGGAGGTGATTCTGCCCCTCTACTCCACTCTCGTGAGACCCCACCTGGAGTACTGCGTCCAGCTCTGGAGTCCCCAACATAAGAAGGACATGGACCTGTTGGAGCGTGTCCAGAGGAGGGCCACGAGGATGATCCGAGGGCTGGAGCACCTCTCCTATGAGGAGAGGCTGAAGGAGTTGGGGCTGTTCAGCCTGGAGAAGAGAAGGCTCCGGGGAGATCTTATTGCGGCCTTTCAGTACCTAAAGGGGGCCTACAGGAGAGCTGGGGAAGGACTTTTTACTAGGGCATGTAGTGACAGGACAAGGGGGAATGGCTTCAAACTGGAAGAGGGCAGGTTTAGATTGAACATTAGGAAGAAGTTTTTCACTTTGAGGGTGGTGAGGCACTGGAACAGGTTGCCCAGAGAGGTTGTTGAGTCCCCATCCCTGGAGGTGTTCAAGGCCAGGCTGGACGTGGCCTTGGGCAACCTGGTCTAGTGGGAGGTGTCCCTGCCTATGGCAGGGGGGTTGGAACTCGATGATCTTCAAGGTCCTTTCCAACCTAAACCATTCTATGATTCTATGATTCTACGATTTCACGGGAATCCTCCAGCAATAAATAAAACTAATAGGGTTTTATCTCTTTTATTGCATGTAGAGAACACTTCAATAGTGTAGAACAGGAAAAATATAGAAGAGGAAAAAATAATTATTCATAAAGGAATAATACTGAATAACAGAAGTGATGCAAATTAAAAAATCCATGGAGACCAAATTCTGGAAAGCATGAAAGAAAACAAGTTCAAAACAAATTTTAAAAAGAAGAAAAATAAAAAAAGGAACAGGAAAACAAAACACAGATATTTATTTTTTTTATTTTGCTGGAAAGCATTTCTCAGGCATGTGTATTTTAACTGCACAGTAAAGCTAGCACTAAAGGTTTGAGTAGATTGTTAGAAGTTTGACTATTTACAACTGGTAGACAGAATAAAAGCTTTATCACTGTTGTGAAGACATATTTCTCAAAAAATCCAGGACCATGCTCTGTATGTCCGCTCACAAACTTTACCGAAATAGCAGCATGGCTGGAAGAGGTGTTAAAGGAGAATTGTAAAAGCAGCTTCCCGTAGCAACGTGCAGCGTTCTGAAATGACTGTTCAATTTAATCTGCCAAATATTTATTTTTCATGTTAATATTTAGCAGCTGCATTTTAGGAAAGGGGAGATAGGGCAGCAAGAAGAAATGCTGGGTTAGTACTTCAACGCTGCTGTGGGTAAGGCGCTGGGATAGCAACTCGCACCAGCTAAGGTCTGCCCCACAGACCTCCTCGCGTCTTCCCACAGAGGGTGGTTGCACACAGAAATACCTAAGCCGTTCCTGGTAGATGTTTGCGTAACCTGTTCTGAGCTTTCAGTGATGAATATTCTGCAAAGCAGTTTAGCCATCAGAATGGACTGCTTCAAGATTTTTATAGTTAGAAAACTTTGGTTACTCACTTAACAGAATCTCCCTTGCGGCATTGAAAAGTGCGCTCGGTCTGTCCTCGGTGGCTCAGGGAACCGCTCATTCCCTTCAGGGAAATTCCCTACCGATGCTGCTGTGGGGCCTCTCGCTCTTCTGTGCTTTGCCTAAACAGTATTAATATTCAGGCAGAGAAGGAAAAAAACCACAATATTTGAGCACATATTGATATCAAGAAAAACTGCTTGGAGCTGATTTCTGCTTACCACCAAAGAAGGGACACGATAGCAAGAGAGCTGGTATTGACAGGGTTGCTCCAAAAAAGGAGTGTGTATCTGCATAAAATCTTCAATCAGATCCAACGCTGTTAGTTCCTAGGTATAACGTTTTCACAGAATGCTGTCTAAAGCTCTGATGGATGCATTTGGAGATACCTCCCCTCGGCAATACCTATCAGATAAATAACTACTCTGAGGGTTACACTGCTGGTAGGTGCTGCCATGCCCCGAGCCCAAGAGGAATCAACCCAGTAAGTAGCTCTCAGGTGGTTGGAGCCTCCTATTTCCATTTTGTCTTGTGACTTTGTCTTGGAATTTTCTAGGCAAAACCTGAACACCCTGGCGTTGCTGTAGTTGCAATTTCCTAGTAAAGGTTTTCAGAAAATACTCAGCGCATTGGTAGTGGCATCAGCAAAGAGTAAACATAGGCGTATTCTCTCACCAGAACAGCAGATTGTGCTGTTTGCTCTCCTCTGTGCGTAGGCAAAGGTTTGAGCTAACAAAATAATTTGTATTTTTTCCTGCATAAAAGAGTTTGCAGACTCGGTGGAGGAAGGTGAGGCAGGGAGGAAGGTGAGGCCTGCTGCCATCCGTGCTCAGAGGAGTCCATCCGCAGGCTGTTGCGGTGGGAACAGCAGGCAGTAACCCTTCCTCTGCATGGACTAGTGCAGAAGAGGGATGAGGTGATGTCCTGGTTTGGGGTAAAACAGGACTATCAGAAGATCTAGGGCTGTGCACACTCAGTAGCCCAAACTCAGCCTCTCAGCCAACAAAACATTGCCCTGCACCTGTGTGAGTTTTGGGATTGAAGGCCGTTGCTATCTGCCCTGCCTTCATCTGTTGGAGGAAATTTCACTAGTCTGGGATGAATCTGCCCTGTAGCACTGCTGTGGAAAAGCACAGCAGGAATTTATTAGCAAAGTAGACTGTGTTCAGTTTTTTCATTGGAGCTAAAAGAGAGGAAAAAGGAGGTGAGGAAAGGGTTGTTGATTCACCCTGTCCCTTACTGAAAGAACCTGACACAATGCATCTTACATTACACGTGCAAGGGGAGTGGGACACTTGTGCTCATTTCTACCAGGGTTTCTGATTTCTATCTTCCAGCAAAGGCTACTGAGATACCAGAACTCCTTCCTCCACCCTCCACCCTGGCATGGGTGGGGGCTAAGGAATCAGTGGCCATACCCTTTCAAAAGCACCTATAGCTGTAGTTGAATTCCCTTCAGTCCCAGGACACAGCATACATCTGCCAGTGGTGACAGCAGTGGTAAAAGGAACTACAGTTATTGTGGTTTTAATGTTTCTCCTAAAGCCACTTGGGTGGGATTGCATCTCTGCTGTCTTCATAAAGACTCGGAAACATGCATCAGGTCATGATGATCCCTGCAGTGCCCTTTCTGCTGACACTGACTGATGTCTTAGGCACTACCAGCAGGCTGTAGGCCATGTGAAAGTGCAATCAGAAGACATCCGCCAGGAAATGAGGTTGCCATTATCTTTGAGCTAAGGCCACAGCCATTTTAGCAGAACAGGAGATGTTGATGATCATGTAGTTGTTGTCTCTCATACATGTTGAAACATATGCTGGGAAGCCCTGGTATGTACCAGGAGAAAGATGTGGGTATCCTCCATGGCTGCGTGGCCTACAGTGATGAGCAGGAGCAGCCTGTAGTCATCAGGAGCACTGACGTGGAGTACACCTTGCAAAGGACCTTAGGTTAGGCTGTGCGTCTCAGTGATGGCTCTGACACAAGTCATGCTGTGCCTCCAGAAAGCAGAAGTGACACTGTGAGCAACAACCAACAGGGAGCAGACAAAACAGGTTATTCAAAATAGAGGAGATGACAGAGATCATGTTAATGATGTCTATAATGGCCTTGCTGACTGAACTGCTGTGCAACAGAGCTGCAGGCACACAGCCAGTGACTGTCCCACTCTACACTGCATTGGTGCAGCCCCAGCTCCAGTGCTGTGTGCAGGTTTGGGCACCTCAGTGTAAGAAGGACATCAAACTATTGGAGTGTGTCCAGAGGAGGGCGACCAAGGTGGTAAAAGGTCTCAAGGGCAAGACTTACGAGGAGCAGCTGAGGTCACTTGGTTTGTTGAGCCTGGAGAAGAGAAGGCTGAGGGGTGACCTCCTCCCAGTCTACAACTTCCTCATGGAGGGCAGCGGGGAGGGTGCTGATCTCCTCTCTCTGGTGACCAAGGATAGGACACGAGGAAGTGGTATGAAGCTGCACCACGGGAAGTTCAGGTCAGACATTAGGAAAAGGTTCTTCACTGAGAGGGTAGTCAGTCACTGGAACAGGCTCCCCAGGGAAGTGGTCATGACACCAAGCCTGTCAGAGTTTAAGGAGTGTCTGGATGACACTCTTTGTCATATGGTTTATTTTTTGGTAGTCCTGCAAGAAGCAGGGTGTTGGACTTGATGATCCTCATGGGTCCTTTCCAACCTGAAATATTCTATGATTTTGTGAGCTCAGTGAAGGCCATGCCCATTAACTTAGTTGAGGGGCAGGGCCTAGAAACAAGTGCACTGTCACTCCAGATTTTGTGGTATCTATTGGCCAAAGGTATAAAAATTAACCACTTGTGGGTAGTTGTGCTAAGCCAGGAGGGCTGAAAGGTCCTGATGCACATCCCAGATCTTTGAAACGTAGCAAGTCTGATCTCTTGAGTGGTGGCCTTCAGCAACTTAGCCATCCTTCCTTGTTTCAAAAATCTCTAAGGTAGCATGACTCCCGAGATACACTGGGGCATCTAGTGTGGGGGCTGTCCTACCTAAAGCTGTTTGCAACCTCCTTTTTTCTCTTTTGCCCTTTTCTTCTCTCATGAGTACCAGCCTGTCACAACCTACTGAGGAACAGGAAGAATATAGATGCTGAGAGCTTATCACGTCAGGAGTTATCACCTTTTATATAGGGCAGCGGGGTCTACGTGATGCAGAAGAGTTAAAATAGAGGAGCTGAGTCTTGTCCTTTCAGTTTGTGTCACATGCATGGTGACATGGATGTGGCATGGAGAGGCCCACTGCCATGAAGCATCCATCAGGAGGGACTGAAGAGCAGATCTACTGGTGCTGCCCCAGTGTTACAGCATATTTGTGACTGTGCGTATTTCAGAGTAATGGGACATGATGAAATAATTGTGACAAAGGTGTATTTTCAAGGCCTCTTCATGTGGGTACACTGGCAGAGTTGCTCAACTCTAAATAAGAATCTCAGGTACATTCTTGGATGTAGTCTGAGACCTGTAAATAGCATCGGATATTTTGTTGTAACCTCATTTTCCTCGGTTCAGGCGCCCGTCAAGGTGTCAGTCTTGGCTGACACTGCTGACACAGTGCTGTCCGTACAGAGAAGACTCACTAACACCGAGGGATGCTAAACATCTGTAAATGGCACAGCGTTTCAAATGTCGCTAACTGGCCTACATTGGTATAGCACTGTCAAAAGAAAAAAGCCTCAGCGCATGTCGAGTCTAAAGGATAACGCTTAAAAACGACACATCTAGACAAAATTGCACACACATAAGATTTGCCTTTGGGTAGAAGCAGATTATTTTGCATACAAATACAACAGGACGGAGACAGCACAGATAACTCTGCCTATTGCTCTGATGTGCACGTTGATTGAATCTCTCAACCTGCAGTCTACAGTTACCATATTGGAAATATTGCCACTAACTTTCAATAAGGAAAGAAATATAGCTTTGTTTTGGTTTTGGAGTCTCTGTATCACAAATCAATGCCTATAATCCAGGAAAACAGAAGATTATGTTTCAGTAAAACATCAAACAATGCCTTCACATGCAGTTATGCACATGTCACTTGTTTTCTCCACACCCTAAGCTGCGGTGGAGAGTTCTGAAGTTTAAATCATTTTATGATAATAAACTCTCTGGTACACTGTTTAATAATTCTGCATGTTAATGTAAATAATTTTTTATCTACCTTACTGCAGTAACTGCTATTCAGTGTTTTAAGCCTGACTTGGTCCTGCAGCTCCCTCTACTGAAAATTATTTTGCTTGAAAATAACTCTACATTTCTGAATACAGCATTCATTTTTAAGGTAGTCGGGCAAATCCCCTTCCTATGGTTCCCTACTGATGAGATCTGCAGTAGCATGCTTCAAATTACATGTTACTTCACACTAGTAATTTCTACTTTTAATTTCCTTTACAGGATTCCGTGTGATCAAACAGTAATAGATGCTGCACAATTGGGTTTTTGTCCCAAACAACTGAATGATTTGAACAATGCCTTCGTTAAAAAAGGATGGAAGTGTCATAGGTGAAATAGGGGAAAAGTATAATTGTAAATTTTACCATCTGGGACCCTTGGATTCTTGTTCATGTACCAACTTTCTCAGCTCTGGAAAATTTGCCTGCGCTGCAAGTTTGTTGGGCACACTAGTAAAGGTGGCCTAAACATTTGTTTCCACCAGGTCTCAGGTAGTTCTAGTTCTCAGTGAACGAGGGTTTACTGTGCTCTGCCCTAAGCAAGAGTGGAAGAATGTCATAAATAAAGAAAATAAGCTTCCATATCTGTTAAGCTGACAGCCTGCAAGGACAGACCGTATCACGTGTCATTTTCAGTCAGTGCCACGAGGCTTATGGCAGGCTGGGGCACACCTGACTTGATCTGGTGTTTTTCTTCTCCCTGCCAGTTCCTGGCTCTCGGGCTCAGCCCCGTTTCGCCTTTTGTGGCTGTAGCAGCGTTTCTGAGTGCTGCTCTTCTGCTCCAGCATTTGCCCTTGCTTAGCCAGCGCAGCCTGGCACATGCCCTCAGCACTGCCAGTTTTTCTCTTCCTCCCTTCCTCATTGCGATCCTGACCTCTTACTGTTCCCATTGCTTTCTTTTACTGGCTCCTTCTGGAATTCAAGTATGGTACCTGTCCTGCTGGCCTGATGACACATCTCTCTGTTCCTTTGATCTCCTTTGCTCCACCTTTGGTACTCCCTCAGGCTGGCTGCCTGCTGCTCCAGCACACGGGCTATCAAGCTCTTCTCTATGTTATTTCTTTTCTGGAACTTTTCTGCTTGATTTTGGGATGCAGGCTTACATCTGAAACAAGGGATTTACTTATATATCTCTGAGAAGAGATGTTTGGCATCTGGACATATCCTTGGGCACCCAAGTATTTTACTTTACGGTATATCCAAGCCATACTGATCAGCTTTGTGCTGTGGCTTTGTGAGTATTTTTCTGCCTGAGCATTTGAAAATTCTCCAAAACTCCTTTTATCAAGGGGAAATATTTATGTATAATAAATGAATAACAATAGCAATAGGAGATTATTATTCGTGATGTGGAATTCAATTACAAGTAAGTGCATATTCTCCAAGGAAGCATTTAAAAGCCAAGTATCACTGACATGAGGCTACGTAACATCACCGTCGGGGTAACGCGCTGCCATATTCATACTTCCTTTCTGCCTAAAAGATTGGGTTAAAAAAAGCATGTCGCTGTGAACAGTGAGCTTTTCTAACTTATTTCTACATTAAAAGGAATCTCCAAGGAAACAGAAGTACTGTGTGGCACTGCTAAGATGTTTGTTCCCTCTCTTAACCTTCCAACAGCCATCTTTATTGAAAGCCTTTAAAAAAATAATGATTTCTTTAGCATGTACAAGTATGGACAATATAAATGTCAATATTTATGCTCGACATATTTTCTCCTGTATAGCAGAGCAATGATATATGTGTAAAAGCAATTTTGCAGAAAATAGGATAGAGTGATTTCGGTGCAAATGTTCCTAGCATTTATTGCTATGAGCTGGCTTGTTTACAATGGGATCTATAATCCACACAAAACTTGATTGTTGTGCATCCTAATGTTTGTAACTGGATTTCATCAGAAACCATAAGCTGTAAAAAGGAAAATGGCTGTTCCTATGGCCAAAAGGGCTATGCAGTCTGTGCTGCATGTGGACATCTTTCAAATCCAGGAGTATTAAGATCCCTGGGGCCTGTAGTGGAAAATGATGAGAGAGAACACAACACTATCAAAAAGGTGGCAGGAGAAGTACCAATCCCTCTGCCCTGGGGGGAGCAGCAGGGGAATGACACAGAGCAGAGAAAAGCACAGATTGAAGCCAGACCTCTGTGTGTTTGTGTATCCCAAGTCATATTGAAGGCTCGGGCAGTTGCATCTTGATTGCAAAATCCAAACTGACTGCACTTCAGAGCCTTTGGCACGTCACCATTCCTCTTCAACTCCCTTACATAAAGGTTTTGAAATTCAGCCACTCCTCAACAGAGCCTTTGGAAGTAAGTACCATGCTGAACATCAGAGGGTTTCCTCCTCTTCTGAAGGACAAAGGGACAAGACACAGGTGGTAGGTCAGCTACATCCTCAGCTGATGGAAATCAGCTCCTTTGTTTCTAATAGAGCCACGTCATTTTACCATAGGTGAAGATCTGCTGCCCTGCTTAGCCAATATACGTGCTTAATCCAAGCACACATCAGGAAGCATTTCACCAAAATTACGAACAGGCTTTGCATCCATGGTGTGACCTCTGGAACTGTGTTCTGTCAGCTCCAGCAAAGTAACTTTTTATTCTACTTCAATATACTCTAAACCAGAGGAACTAGACTAATAGGAGTGTTTGGTTCATCTCCAGATCAGTCTCGAGCAAAGCAAATTTGCATTTTCTATTGCATACACAAGCCCATCTAAACAGAGGAGAGAAGACGGTCTATTGACATTATGTAAAGGCGGCATATCAGTTTAAAGGGTTCTGTTTGCCTAGAAGAGTGTGAAGGAGACTATTTAATTACCTGTCTAGGGTTGACAAAGATAAACACCCTGTTATTATTCTATGTATTTGCTTGTAACTCAATTAAGGTTGTGTACTTAATTGTATCACCAATATGAAGAAATAAGTGTTAAGGTGTTTGAAAGCTAGAGGAAATGAGATGTCCCTCAAGAAACATGAAAGGTCAGGGAGTAGAGAAGGCAAGGAAGCATAAAATTATGGCATTGGTATTCAACTAAGATCAGAAGTGAAGGGCTGTGTTATCTGAATTCCCAATTGTAAGGTTGAATTGAGGAGTTAACAGAGAAAGTGCGGACTTACAAAGCAGAGCGACACAGCGCAGCAGCATGAACTAAATCAAACACGTCTAGCTGTTCTGTCAGTGGTGAAGGAGAGCTTATGTTCGCGAGTTATTTCAGTTACATTGAATCATCCCCGACATATCTACAATATTTGCTGTCTGCTGTGTACAACACTCTTGAATGATAACATTTAATGCATGGCACTAAGTGATCAGCCTATTTCATTTCTCTGCTTCCCCATATTAATTTTGCCATATTAATTCCCCATATTAATTTTGCCATACAGAAACAACAAAGGACATGAATGAGTTATTATTATTTTTTAAATTTAAGAGTAATGCACAGGGCTGTCTGATGAACTCCCTACCTGTCCCTTTTAACGAGCTAAGTCTTCGGCATGGACTGCAATTGCATATATCATATAAGCCAAATTGGTTAGCCCCACCCTCACCTGATGCACATTAGCCTTTACATTTTGCATAGCAAACGCAGAGGAACAGGCTGTATTTCCCTGCGGAGGTGCGCTCTCCATAATCCTGCCCCTCGGATGCCGGCTGTTCCTGCCGGCATGAGGAGGGTGAGGTGATCCCAGCCCACCAGCACCAAGGCAAGGAGACAAGGAGTGATACAACAGCAAAGCACAGCCATGTGTTGCCCCTGTCATATGTGCCCGCAGCAGGGCAGGCAGTGCTGGCCGATGTCCCATAATTACACCCTGAGCTGTCATTTTAGGAGCAGGCTCAGAAGAGTAAGTCATTAGGTGACTTCTTACTGTTTATGACTATTTTCTGCAAAATCAAGTGTTCTTATCGGTGCAAGTCTGAGGCAGGTAGAAAGCAGGCAGGGGACATCACTTGGCCACATCAGGGGGGAAATGGCACTTCTGGGATGCTATAACAGCAGAGGACTAAGGGAAAGGATCTTCTCTGCTTCTTCCCTGCCATTACAATGTCTCCATCTAATCTTCCTTTTGACACATCTCACAATATAAACCTGTTCTTTGCAACCCCAGGAGACTTCCCAAGCTGCAATTTATCATTGAAATAGTTTGATTAAATTTAATTTTACTCTTTATAATTTTTTTCTTGAATTACCTCAGCATTTTCAGAGGAAACTGGGGGTTTTTTTAATCCATCTGACAGCTGATTGTTTAGAGGGTTTTTTACAACATCTGACACAGCTGACACCACTGTTCTTATCATAAATATCTGCCACATTAGTTTAAAGCTGTGATTAAAGCTGCTCTGCATTTTGCTGGCAAGGCAGCTGGACCTGCACGAATTACGATAATAACCACAGAAGCTCCTTCCTGAGAAGAGTGCTGTTTCTGTAGCCGTGTCAGACAAGTGCTGCCTTTTAAGAATGATTGCTCAGCTCTAAATGACATTTTTGGCTTTCTTCTAGAAAAGTAAGTTATTTATTTTCCTGTGATTTTAACTAAAGAACACTATCATCCCTAGAGAACAATTTTGTTTTTCAGCACCGGAGCAATTACTTTCAGATGTATCAAGTGCCTGATGTTTAAAAGTCTGTGTGGTTTCATGGGTTTGAAAAACGGCTTCTTTTAAGGACTCATAGAATAGTTTGGGTTGGAATGGACCTGAAAAGGTCATCTAGTCCAACCCCTCTGCAATGAACAAAGACATCTTTAACGGTATGAAGTTCAACAAGGCCAAGTGCCAGGTCCTGCACCTAGGTCATAACAACCCCATGCATTGCTTCAGGCTTGGGGAGGAATGCCTGGAAAGCTGCCCAGTGGAGAAGGACCTGGGAGTGTTGGTTGACAGCCCGCTGAATATGAGCCAGCTGTGTGCCCAGGTGGCCAAGAAGGCCAACAGCATCCTGGCTTGTATCAGGAATAGTGTGGCCAGCAGGACTAGGGAAGCAATCATCCCCCTGTACTCAGCACTGGTGAGGCCCCACCTCGAGTACTGTGCTCGGTTTTGGGCCCCTCACTACAAGAAAGACATTGAGGTGTTGGAGCACGTCCAGAGAAGGGCACTGAAGCTGGTGAGGGGTCTGGAGCACAAGTCTTATGAGGAGCGGCTGAGGCTACTGGGGTTGTTTAGCCTGGAGAAAAGGAGGCTGAGGGGACATCTTATCTCTCTCTACAACTACCTGAAAGGAGGTTGTAGCCAGGTGGGGATCGATCTCTTCTTGCTAGTAACAAGCAATAGGACAAGAGGAAATGGCCTCAAGTTGCACCAGGGGTGGTTTAGGATGGATATTAGGAAAAATTCTTCACAGAAAGGGTTGTTAAACATTGGAAGAGGCTGTCCAGGGAAGCGGTGGAGTCACCATTCCTGGAGGTATTTAAAAGATGGGTAGACATGGTGCTTAGGGATATAGTTTAGTGCTGGTTTTGGCAGTGTTAGGCTGATGGTTGGACCTGATGACCTTCAGGGTCCCTTCCAACCTAGACAATTCTATGGTTCTATGATTCTATGATCTACAACTAGATCAGGTTGCTCAGATTCCCCTCCAACCTGAACCTGAATGTTTCCAGGGATGGGGCATCTACCACCTCTCTGGGCAACCTGTTCCAGTGTCTCACCACCCTGACAGTAAAAAATGTCTTCCTTAAATCTAGTCTAAATCTACCCTCTTTTAGTTTAAACCCATTACCCCTTGTCCTATTGCAACAGGCCCTGCTAAGAAGTTTGTCCCCATCTTTCCTGTAGGCCCCCTTGAAGTACTGAAAGGCCACAATAAGGTCTCCCCGGAGCCTTCTCCAGGCTGAACAAACCCAACTGTCTCAGCCTGTCCTCATAGGAGAGGTGCTCCAGCCCTCTGGTCATTTTTGTGGCCCTCCTTGGGACCTGCTCCAACAGGTCCATATCCATCCTGTGCTGAGGACTCCAGAGCTGGACACAGTACTCCAGGTGGGGTCTCACCAGAGTGGAGTAGAGGAGCAGAATCCCTTCCCTCAACCTGCTGGCCACACTTCTTTTGATGCAGCCCAGGATACAGTTGGCCTTCTGGGTTGTGAGTGCACATTGTCAGCTCATGTCCAGCTTTTCATCCACCAGTACCCTCAAGTCCTTCTCAGCAGGGCTGCTCTCAATCCCTTCATCCCCCAGCCTGTATTGAAACCAGGCATTGCCCCAACCCAGATGCAGGACATTGTACTTCGCCTTGTTGAACCTCATGAGGTTCACATGGGCCCACTTCTCAAGCTTGTCCAGGTCCCTCTGGATGGCATCCCATCCCTCATCTTGGTGTTGACTCCTAAACTAGTTTCTCTGCAGGTCTCACCAGTCCTACAATCTCAGAAGTAGATAGCTGCGTAATGTCTGGCCATTTGCCATTGGCAAGAAAATACATATGTAACCAGGAGATGGTTATACTCAAAGTTGAAGCAAGAGATGAATGTGTATGGTTATGATGCCATCAATAAGAGAGCAGAACTTTGTCTGGAAAAGCTGTTCTTGTACAGGGCAGTAAACACAGAGTCATAGAACAGCCCAGGTTGGAAGGGACTTTGAAAGATTATCTGATCCAACCTTTTGTGGGAAAGGGAGCCTAGATGATATTATCTAGCATCCTGTCCAATCACATCTTGAAAACTTCCGATGACTGGGAGTCTACCATGTCCCTGAGGATGTTGTTCCTGAGAATGATTGTTCTCACTGTAAAAAAATTCTTTCTTATGTAGAGATGAAACCTCTCCTGGTGCAACTTGTACCTGTTGCCCTTTGTATCCTCCATGTGGCTCCTTGTGAAGAGAGAGAAGAGCCTCCATCCTCTTTGTAGCCACCCTTTAAGTACTGGAATACTGTGATGATGTCCACGCTGAACCTTCTCTTCTCTGGGGAGAAAAAACCTAACTCCTTCAGTCTTTCCTCAAAGGGCAGGTTCTCCAGCACTTTGATCATCTTCATGGCCCTCCTTGGTAGCCTACAGGAGGGCAGCAGATGGAGAAACTACAAATTCAGCAGGAACTGAAGTTCCTTGCCTTGCACCGGGGCAAGATGCTACTGACTGGCAGCAGCTTGTCTCTCTGAGAAGCAACATCTCCCATCTCCCACTTCTGCCAAATTTCTACCAGCCAGCTTCCCCTGCACTTGGGTAGGCTGCTAGGGGATGACTGCCCTGACAGGATTCTGTTATGTCTGGGAGAACCCACACACCTTCTAAGCAGAGAGTAATGGCACAAGCTCCCCTCCCAGTAGTCGGCACAGGGTATGAGTTTTAGTGCTGCACTGCCTACAGCAAAGAGGTAAGCAATGAGACCTTTGGTCACCATGTCCTGTGTGGCCATGGCCACTGTATAAGTAGCACATACATTCCTGAATAGGCCTAGTCCTGGACGCTGGAATGAGGAGAGCAGGCCCATGGAGCCAAAGGCAAGATGCCCTGTCAATGGCAGAGCATGCACCTGTGCTGATAGTTTATTACTGACATGAATCAGGATCATATTGACAAACAATCCACTGAGGGGAAGTCTTAAAAGAGCAGCTCATAAGAACAAAACATGTATATATCCAGATCAATCTATAATTCATACTTACTAGAGGCACTTTGACACTCAATTCTTGCCACACTGAATAATTAATGTATTCTTTGTGCTAGAAGTAAATAATGTACATGAAACATACCATCCACAAAATGGTATTAAATGCATAAGACCATACTATTGCCATCTTCTCATGCCAACATCTGAAAAAAAAAACCCACAACAACAACCCCCAAAACCAGAATGGTAAACAATGACAAAGCAAAAAATAATGATACTTGTAATCTGGGTCATTCTTAGGTTCTTACAGGCTTTTAGACAAAACACGTGGTCACCAGCTAGAGTCAACATTCACGACTTGCATTCTGTTGCAAATCAATTCGTTGCCACGTCTTCCCACCCTTTAGCGGTATCACCCTTCAGTGTAAGCCACCCAGTGCTACAGAGCCTGGTCACCCAGGCCCAGGTGGCTCACCCAGGTGGAGTCCACAGCACTGGAGTCCAGAGCTCTTGCCATAGTGGCTGCTTTGTTTGAGTCCTGTGCTCAGCTAAAATCTCAGTTGTCATTGTCCTGGTCTGTTTAGATAACTTGGATTAGAAAGTATTGGAGAAAAAAAAAATAAAAACAAATGTTTTGAGCAAATAAAATCATTTTGATTGCTGTAAATAAGCTGGTTGCATGTGCTGAAAGGGATTGATTGCGTTGGGGAGAGAACTATGGGTGTGGGGCAGGACAATGGTGTATGCTCTACGAGGGGCTGGCTGGGGAAGGGTGGTGACCTGGGATGGGGAGCAGAAGGAGGGGGCTGTACCTGGGGACACACACAGCAGGAGACAGAAAACAGGTCCTGAATGCAAGCTGCTGTACCTGGCCTGGTGCGTTTATCACTAGTTACTGCTCAGAGGATCTAAAGGAGCAGGCTCGGGCCTGACAGGAGGTTTTCTGGTTGCTAAATCCTCTGACTTTCATCTGCAACCCAGCTTTCAGGGCTCATGGACAAGGCCTGCATCAAAAACCTCAGGCCAAGCAGGGTATGTGCATTATGCAGTGTCTTTGCAATGGCCTTTAGACAGGCTGTCAGCAGAATTGCTGTCACCACCCCTCCTGAGACATCTGTGAAACCTAGAGTAAGTGTTCTGGCCGCTGGCTCTTTTCCGTGCATGCCCAGACTGATGACTAGTATCAGTTAGTGCGTGGTCTCTGAGGAAATTTGTGAACGTGCTCTGCAAGTACATCAAGCGATTAATTTGTTAACATACCTTCTAATATGAGGCCAAAATTAGACCATGAGTTCCTTCTCATCCCATTAACCTGAGGCTGAGGGATGGCAAGCACTGGTGAGCCAGCCCTGTGGTGCTGTAGACACCATGACAGCAATGGCCAATTGCTGTCAGCAGCAGTACTGCACACACGCACTTACACCAAATTCCTGCTGATGCCTCCTGTCCTTTTGGGGCGGTCAGTCCCAGCCCGCTGTCACTGAGTCAGTCTGATCGACAGCCACGACTTCTTTTTCTTCTCCTCCATTAGCTCCTGCCACAGGTACCCTCTCTGTCCTTGGCTACTCGCCTCGTCCAAGCTCTTTGACATGGTGCCCACTGCTTGCTGGGGATGTGGGCAGGCTGGCTTACGTGCAGGTGCGTGTCTGAGCACAGGGCAAGACGAGCTGACCATCTCCCATGAATTCTAGCCTGGAGGGATCCACAGGCTTGTTTGTTCGTGTGCCTGGGAAGCCAAATGCATGGGAGCTTCTGCCAAAAGGGGAAAAAGATCCATTGTGGTCTGTGATGGCAGAATGTTTCATGACATGGCATGGGTGGGGGAAGGCTCGCGAGAGGTACAACTGGGATGGGGTATGAAGCTCCTGTGTGACTCTCTGATGCATCTGGGGATGCTGCCAAGGAGGACTTCTGCCTCCCTGGGCTCTTCTGTGGGTGGTACCTGTGAGGAGTGGGGAGCTCAGTATGGGAAACTCTTTATTTCCTCCACAACCTCCAAGTATCCTCCATATTTTTCTCCTTTTCTTGGCGCCAACTTACTCCAGGCAAGTTAAAGCCCACAGTGTGCTCACATTCCCATGTCTTTCCAGTGGTAGCCTGAAAACATGGAAGTTACAACATGGATGAAGGACGGGGTCCCAGTAACCTGAGCTGGAAGGTGTGTAGTAGGGACTGCTCACTTCTCTGGAGACCAGTGCTGGAGTAGCACTTGTGGCTGGGGAAGGCAGCTTGCCAGGCAGCCCCATCCTTAATCGGGCTTTCCAGCAGACAGATAACTGTGGCATGGCTTTCATGTCTGTGGCCAGACCCTTTTCCATCCATGCTGTGCATCTTCACTGCCTGCTGGGCACTTGCGTTACGAAGGAACGGGTCTGTGCATCGAGCTGGGGAAAGGCAGGGGATGAGAGTGCTGGGTGATGGACGACAATATCTTGTAATTGCCTCTCAGGCATGAGGGTGCTAGCTAGCAAACGAGCCCAAATGGGGCTGAGCTGCTTGAAATGAATGCCTAGACATCTGAGGTGTTATTAGCAATCCAGGGGAATTAGATCTGCGGTCTGGGGCAATTGCATCATAACTAAATGTAGGCTTATACCCAGAGGGAGAAGTTTACTCTACTTCGGGAGCCTAAACTAGGGCAGATGAAACTCAGTCACTGGGTCTATATACAATTAATAATACTCTCAATACATTTAGGCCATTTTTCTCTTTGTCTTTTATTCCAGAATAGACACTGTCTTTTATTCAAGAATAGACACTCTTTATTATTGTATTAATTTTCTTATATTACTTAAAAAAGTAATTTGTGTACAGAGTAGATTGCTTGGGATATTTTTGCATTGTCAATATGGCACGATGAAATGGCTGTGAAAGCTTGCCCGTAGCTCAAAGAGCAGCGTGGGGCCGAGCGATGCTGCTCAGAGGTGCTGTCTGCCCCAGCCGCACCGTAGGAAGGTACCAGCATCAGCCTGGCACTTAACCTGGGGCCAAAGTCTGCCCTTAGGAAGAATACAGCAGAATTAAATTCCCTCAAAAATATTACAAATATCACAGGCCTTTATTGATTCTGTGAGTTCTTATAAATTGGGCAAATAATTCTATTTCTAATACAGTCTACGATGTCTTGAGGGGACTGGGCCATTTAAAGGCAAAAGGGTCAGGATTTTACTCCTTGTTTTAGGGTATATTATGTCATTTCAGCTCATCAATTTTCACTACTTTGTTCCTGGTCTTGAAAAATACCTCATGTGGGTGTTTTGACCTCACAAACCAGATGTCGGTATTACTCCCTGCAGCTTCACGGAGGGGTGGAGGACTGCTGTTTTCTCATATTATTATGGGAGTTTATTACTTGATTACAATTTGTGTCTGGCTAATGCACATTTTCTCCACAGTCATCGCTTTCAAAGCATCTTTTTAATTTGTTCCCCTTCCTTAAACCCTGTGCTCAAAGGCTTCTGTTTATGCTTTCTGTCTCCCACTGGCTGTTCAGGCCAGTTCTCAAAATGAAGACAAGCGCCTCACTGGACACAGGCTGCCCTGGACATACAGGTGTCCAGCTGCGGGCTGCGTTGTGTAAGAACCATCATTTCAATTAGTCAAGAAAAGAGGAAAATGCATCATCATTCCTTTTTTGTTGTTATTCTTTCTAAATATTTTCAAGCAACAGGTCATGGAACAAAGCAATAATTATAAAATGACACACTATTATAATAACAAAGCAACAAATATTTATAATTAATTAAAAGTAACAAAGGAAGGATTAGACTATAAGAGTCGTCTAAAACAACAGCTGAGATGCTGTTTGCAGCATCTGGATGTGGTGCGCTGCTTCTCTCCCAGCGTGAGATCAGGGTGCCGGGGTGTGGATTGCGAGGGCCCCTCTGTGCTGCGCTCTGGGAGGGGGAAATTAAATATATTGCCAGACACAATTAAAAACAACAAATGTTTATCCTTCTTAATTAGACTGTAGAACACTTATTGCCAACCTCCCCCAATGCTTGCTATTGAAAACAAATTATTCTAAGAGTACTTTTAATGTGGCTTTTTTGCAACTTGCTGAAATCCTTACATCTTCTTTAGTAAGGCTGATGGCTTGAGACTCCAGCAATGGAAGAAGGCTCATATAGAGTATAAAAAGTAGAGAACTAGTGAAAGTATTTCAAAGAGAGCAATGACCTTGAGCTGGCTTAAACCTACTTATTCCTCGTCAGTGACTGGGAATGTCCCCCGTCGTGACAGTGAGCATATTATAGACACTGGTAAAGGGAATCCCATTGGTATTGTGATTCAGCTGTGCATTGCAATTTCTATATTTTGCTAAGTGTACCTTACATTTGTACTGTGTTTTCAGTATATTTTGAATCACTCTACCAAATCAGAAATCCTGTATAGTATCTTCAAACAAGTAACTTTGACATTAAGTATTGCACCCTCCAACTATGGCATATCCAACAGAAGCTGGTCAGAGACTATTGGACTCCAACACGGCTATTCAATAATAAGACTATAAAAGATATTTTGCAATTATGTTGTTCATAAGTTTATGCAGCTTTGACTTTTGTCGGAGAGTTTCTCATCAGAGAAAGTTACTTAACTAAATGCTAGCAGCAATGACAACTGGCAACTCTAATTACACTTGACAGAATACAAGACAGTGTTTTTTCTTCCTACCAGATGCTTCCACTGCTGCGGGCTCCCTCGTCTACTAATTCCTGCCCCCGGTAGAACTTATTAAGACACGCACCTGTCATTTGGGACATCACAAATATCTGGCAAGACATGTAAAGTGTAGCAACGTGCAGCAGAAGTGCCAGCGTAAACAGCCTCTCTCCGTCACAGAAGACTTCCTTCCGAAGTGAGGTGTTACGTGGGGTAGATGCTTGTCACTAAGGTGACAGCGGAGGCAGTTGGGGGGTCGCATCCAAAAAGGTATCAGGGTTCATCCCTGTCCAAGCGCTTTAGGGCTGATGTGCTCCTCTGATCTTCACACAGTCATTTCTGCGCCTTAACCACCCAAGTGGTCTCGCAGACTCATGCTTGATTAAGTAGTGGAGGCAGACAGGATGATCTGACGACTGCTGTGGTACGATACCGCAAGGTAGATTGGCTTGATGTTTCTATTCCAGATAAATCACAACATAACAATCTGTCAGCATGCACAGATATATTTTCCCATTTTTCTTTGGTGTATGAATTTTTGTTTAATATCACATTAGTTTGCCTTCAATGTACAGAAGGAACTGACCTAATTTTTGCTGCTGGGCACAGGGAAGGCAGAGCAATAAAGGTGTTCTGGGGGGGAAAGGAAACACACCATATTTCAAAGATTCTGGAATCACAGAATCACAGAATGATAGGGGTTGGAAGGGACCTCTGAAGATCATCTAGTCCACCCCCCCTGCCATAGCAGGGTCACCTACAGCAGGTTGCACAGGAACGCATCCAGGTGGGTTTTGAATGTCTCCCGAGTCGGAGACTCCACCACCTCTCTGGGCAGCCTGTTCCAGTGCTCTGCCACCCTCAAAGTACAGAAGTCCCTCCTCATGTTTAGATGGAACTTCCTATGCTCAAGTTTGTGCCTGTTACCTCTTGTCCTATCACTGGGCACCACAGAAAAGAGGCTGTTCCAATCCCCCTGGCACCCTCATTTAAGTATTTATAAGCATTGATAAGATCCCCCCTCAGTCTTCTCTTCTCCAGACTGAAAAGACCCAAGTCCCTCAGCCTTTCCTCATAAGAGAGATGTTCCAATCCCCTAATCATCTTTGTAGCCCTTTGCTGGACCCTCTCCAGAAGTTCCGTGTCCTTCTTGAACTGGGGAGCCCAGAACTGAACACAGTACTCCAGATGTGGCCTCACCAGGGCAGAGTAGAGGGGGAAGATAACCTCCCTCGACCTGTTGGCCACACTCTTCTTGATGCACCCCAGGATGCCACTGGCCTTCTTGGCCACCAGGGCACAATGGTCATCCTGTTGTCCATCAGGACTCCCAGGTCCCTTTCCACAGAGCTGCTCTCCAGCAGGTCAGCCCCTAATCTATACTGATGCATGGGGTTATTCCTCCCCAGATGCAGTACCCTACACTTGCCTTTGTTGAATTTCATAAGGTCTCTCTCTGCCCAACTCTCCAGCCTGTCCAGGTCATGCTGTATGGTGGCACATCTTTCCAGCGTGTCAGCCACCCATCTCAGTTTTGTGTCATCAGCAAATTTGTACACTCTATCCCTTCATCCAGGTCATTGATGAATATATTGAACAGGACTGAACCCAGTACTGACCCCTGGGGAACACCACTCGTTACTGACCTCCAGCTGGACTCTGCACCACTAATCACAACTCTCTGAGCTCTATCTGCCAGTCAGTGTTCAATCCACCCCACTGTCCATTCATCTAACCCACACTTCCTAAGCTTGCCTGTGAGGATGATGTGGGAGATGGTGTCAAAAGCCTTGCTGAAGTCAAGGTAGACAACATCCACTGCCCTCCCCTCATCTATCCATCCAGTCACACCATCGTAGAAGGCTATCATCAGATTAGTATTCCTGACATGGAGTGAGATCATGACAACATGAAATGGCCGTACACTGATAAGGAGGTTAGTAGCAACACAGTGGCAAATTAAAATGTCACGTTATTGGAAAAAAACCAACAATGCCTCACCTACGGGGTGATTCATCTGTGGTTCTGACTAACATACACCATTGTGAAATATTTTCCATTTGTCCCAACTGCTATCTACTGCTAGTGCTTACTAATGAATTCTGGAAAGCATTGAGGCATACAGGTCTGCAGAGCAAGTTTGCCCAGTTTTGTGTGAGTACAAATCCAGCGTGATCTAAATGGAGAAGAGGCACATGTGCTGGTGCTGGTGGAGCGTCACTATTCCCTTCCCTTCATTCCTTCTTCCTAATAAACCTGCCCCAAACCATACTCACAGTGCAAAAATTGAAATTGAATTTTAGAGCATTATGGGCTGTTATTTGTTCCTCTTTATGCAGAATGATAACTTGGGAAGTCTAGAAGAGCAGCTCATCAATTTTATGCTGTCTGGAGAAGCAACATCTGTGCATCTTCTCTTATTTATGTGCTGCAGGCAAAAATCAGGAGGTTCCTCCTCAGTTTTTTCCTGTGGTTGTGAGAACTAAGTCAGTCCATGAGCTTGTTACAGAGAAACAACCAACCAAAAAGAAAGCAAAATTAAAACAACCTAATTAGAAACTTTTGGAGAGATTTTGATAGTCTAGAAGGTGTATTTTTCATATCTTCCCATTCCAAAAGCCAAGAGCTTTCATGATTACTAGTCCAGATACTTTGAGCCCAGAGTAGCCGTAACATTTCAAAAATAGGTCTTATGTACTTAAAAATAATTCATGCTTTAATGGTCAGATATCTCAAAGCCTTTTAGACCTGGGAGACTGGGAATTTTTCCTTTCCATTGGCATAAAGGTCTCCATTTCTAGTCATACCCAATATAGCATATATGGGGCATTAAAACTCTGACATTTCGAGACAAAGAAAATTTGTCACTGTAGTAGCACTGATTTTTACCTTTCCAATAGCTCACACAGGTGTCATTTTAGGAGAAACTCCATGTCTGAAATGAAAAAGAGGAAATATTAGCTATAGGGAGATGTTCCTATTTGGGGACTGTTGAAATAAATCCTAGGTGATCAGGTTTGAGAAGCAGATTAAGTGGACAAAGGTGTATGATAAATTCAAATATAACGTATCACTGTAATTTAACATTCCATCTCAAAATGTGCTGCTATTATTCATCAGTCAGAGGTCTGTGTGTGAGCTCCATTGATTGAGTCTGACAGGACTGGGAGAGGCAGCAAATTCAAAACTCGACAGAGGACAATTATGGGCAGATTGATCTAAAGCAGCTGAGCCGGAGGTCCTCCTTTCTCATGTCCAACATTCCTAGGTCTCGCTCTCTCCATGATGCTGACCTCGCAGGGAGCAGAACTGGAGCTGTGCCGGTGATCTGTCTGTCCTCTCAGCACACTGGACCCAGGCAGTCAGCAACACCCACTTTCTTCCTCCAGCCACTTTGCTAAATTTTTGCTGATAGCCTCAGTGGTCAGGCAGGGTTTGAGTAACTATTTACCAGTCGTCACAGCAGTGCTGAAAGAGATTCACTGGGTCAGGACTTCATAAGGCTGGACAACACAATCCCTGCCCAAAATCACACCTAAGAGACCTTAATTGCTGTATTGATTATTTGTTTACCCTGTCAGTACGTGCTTCCACTGTGGAGGTGAGGAAGATAATACATATGGGCTTTCTTACCTCTTGGCTGATGCAGATTCCCAGTGATGGTCAGGGTGAAATGGGAGCAATTATTTTGTGGTGATAGCTTTTATTTTGAGTGCTAAATGCATAGAGAATACATCTAGGTTTTTAACTTTGGGTAATGAGATTACTAAGTTGTTATGATATTAAATAAGTAAACATGTAGAGTGTGAGTATGTAATATTAAACAGTCATTTCTCTGGAGTTTTTGCACATATAAAGACAAGCCCAGCCCTTGGTGCCTCTGCTTTATCTCTGTGAACATACTGCTTTTAATGATAATGTACTCCCTAATTTGTTCTCCCACTGGTTTACATTTCCTATAGCTAGTTTTTCAAATACATAACAGCACCATAGATCTTAGGCAATTATTTCCAATGCCTAGGCATATTTATCAAGTGGAATCAAGTATTGATCATCTGTAGAGAAGGTCTCAGCATTCCTTCACATTTTCCGGCTTGCCAGGTGGGGAGAAGTTCATTCTTATCAGTGAATTGGAAGATGGGTTTGTATTTCTGTTTTTAGACAAAACTCACCAGGCCTTGTGGCTGCAGGTTCATAACAAAACCCAGTCATATCACCTGCTTTTCACAACCATTGCCACTGATTAATTTGACTGTTCTATTTCAAATTTGGCACATCGTGTTTGTATCATGTTTAGATCAAAAGAGTTAGTGTGAAAGGAGATAACTACCTCATATGACAAGGGTTATTGTAAGGTTTTAAGACTAAGTACTTAGTACATTTTTTTGTTCATTTCTTTTTTAGCTGCATGTCAGCTAGCTCAGCCAGATCAAATTTCTGTCACCTAAACAACTCTTGCCAGGAGTATCCCGCTGCTTTCAAGGATGAAAATTTACTTCCCAGCACGATTTGCCAGGTCCAGCATCACACCGGTCCTAACAACCAGTGCTGGCTCCGCTCTTCAGCCTTCTCTGCTGAGGTCCTTATTGCCAGAGGGTTTTAAAGGATTGTGAAATTGCTGCAGACTCCTGTCACTTTAATATAGCAAATGTGTATTACTACCTCCATTTTACCGATGAGAAACGCAAAACTAGAGGGAAATAGGAAATTAACCCAAAATCTTACTGGGTAACCTGTGGGGAAACCATGAGTCTGTCTTAAGTCTGTGTCTTAACCACAGATCCATAATTTCCATTTATTCCAAAGATGTGTTTGTACTATTACTACTGCTGCTAATATCACTGTTTCAGCAGATGCCCTGCTAAACTGATGGAGGAAATTGTTTCATCTCCAAATTTTTTTCCCTCTGTCCTGTACATTGCAATGCAAAGGGCTTTTGGGGAAAAAAAGTGCTGTCTAAGAATAGGCATAACCAAATCCTTGGGGCATTCACAAGGACAAACTTTCATTTCTTTAACATGTATTCCATGTGATATTTCATCACATATTTTCCCTGAAAAATCTATGTAGCAGCCTGTTTGCAGGAACGGCACATAAGAAGTATTAACACAGAGAATTAATGGAAAACTTTAAATTGACATTTTCATACTGATTTCCTGAGATTTGTTGTTTGTTTTGTGTGCATGTAACCACATGTTAAGAGGTGGGGGTGTTCATAAGAAGAAGGCAGAAGCCACAGCAGAGCAGCTCGCAGCTGGGAGGTGCCTGTCAGGCACGGAGGAACTGGTGAGCCAGGGGAGCCAGACCCTCCGCGCCTCTCGGCCAGTGCTCTACTTGGCAGTAGAGACCATGCTGCCACCGCTCAGCCTTGAGTGAGGTGCACAGGCTCCCCTTTTACATATATTCCACTCAATTACCTAATTCTTGAGCAACAGAGTCATCTTCTTTGGCCAGTAAATATTTGACTATGTCTTTCTCTCCTGGGGTGGTGTAGGGTGTTGGACAGGGCCTGCAGTGGCAGTGGCCGAAATGGGGACAACCAGAAGGATTACGCAAAGCCAACCTTAGAATTACACTGCGAGCCACTGCTGTATTCTCTGTCCATTATATTATCACGTGATGTCTCTGGTCTGCTTTTAAATCATTTTAGAGATGTGACTTCTAACACTTTTCTTGGGAAGCTATTTCACAGTCTATTAGACGTCCTTGTTAAAATTTTGGCTGGATAGTCAACTCAAATCTCCATTTGCTCAGTTTCCTACCTTTATATGCAATTATACCCCTGAGAAGTGCTCTAAACAATCTCCCTAATGCCTCGTTGTTTGTACCTTTCAAGTGCATGTAAACAGTTATAGCAGTTTTGGACACTGTGTGGGGCATCTTAAAACATTTAGCTCTTACAGTCTTTCTCCATGAATCATCTGTTATAGTCCTAATGTTAGGCATTTTATTCTTCTTAAGGTTCTTTATAATTTGTCATCATTTTCCTAGGTAGGCTGGTGCCCAGGCCTGCGTGCAAGCTATAATTTGTACAACAAAGATTTCATATTCATAATGTTTCTAGGCTGCACATAGTTTTAAATTCTGCTCAGTGCCCTAATTTCACCATTAATTGTATTTTATTTTTTTTTAACCTTATACAGAAAGAGAAGTGAGCAGCTTTTCAGTTTAATTAGTTTGGTTTCTGACAGCTTTAATGTGCAATGCTGTAAAGAACTGGAAGGTTAAAAGATTTTCCTGGGGTCCATAGAACTGCAAAGAAAAATAAACACATTTTGCTTATAAAACAGAAGCAACGCTATATGGGATATTAAAATATTTTCCTCCCTTTGTTTTCTTAAAGCACAGAACTGCTCATTTTAGAGTGTAAAAGAGGAACACAGGTTTGTCATCCTAGCTCCTAAAATAAACCACACATAAATGTATTCGTAATACCATGCAGATATTTTTCACGACAGCATGACAGTCAGATGTCACAGGCAAGATGTTGTCTGTGGGTACGCAGAGCATTCGGTGTCACTGCATGGTAGGAGCTCTTTCTGCATAACAAAATGTGTAAGGACTCTATAGATGCTACTTGTAATGTTTTGGTAGAAAAGTCTGCCTGAGAATCAGGCAGAATGATGCATTTTATTTGAAAAAAATATATGTACATGAACAATACCTGATTCCAATTTCTTAATGCGCCTATTCTTAATGTAAGAAACTTCATGGAAAAAAGAAATGTAGTTCCAGGTCCACATTTTGGAAATGTACCTAACTGTGCTAAAAATGAGGCACACCAATACCCTGTGGACTTCAGGATGGTTTGTGGCAGTCAGGATGAATATAACCTGGGATGATTCTGTGTAATTATTAATAATAATGATGATGATGATGAATACAACAGTAGTAATAATAGTAATAATCAGAAAAAAATTATGCAGAAACTCAGGTCAGGACCTGGGCTCCATGGTGCTAAACATATACAAAATTATTGTCATATACCTATCACAGGATCACTTGGACTCTCCAATTTCTCACAAAAGAAAGATAACTACTTTTTTCCTTCAGGTGAGCAGTGTTTTTGAAGTGCTCTAAGCACAGCTGGTATCATATCCATCTTCTCCCCTCATTCAGTATAGTAAGATAAAAAAATATGAACAAGCATGTGAGGAAAAAATATATGAAAACCATAGATGGTATCTTTTTATGAATAGCATGGTAGAATCCAACTTTTGAAAGACATTGCTTTATTACCTCTTCCTACTGTACTTTCACTTGAGGATACTTCCACCTCTGACCTTTTCAGCAAAATTTTACTCTCCTCAATATTCATTTCCTGGTGTCTGGTTTCCATCTTGCTGCCGATTGACACCTGAAAATCTAACACACTGCCTGCAAATGCGAGCTCACTTAGAGTTACGGGTCTGTGTTAATGTAGTAACCTTCCCCCTTTCACCCAAGCTCTTCTTCATCGGAATGAAGCAGGTCACAGAGGAAGGCTGAAGCTTTCTTCAGCAGTCCTTTAAATTAGCCGTGTGCTGCACCACGGGAGCTGGCTACAGATCGCATCGTGATCCATGCTGCTGCTGTGAGAAAGTGAATGGGGACTGCAATTTCGGGAGATGGTCTGATTAAAGCAGATGAGCCTTTCATCTCTGTTTTGATGCTTGCTTTCAGATCGTGGTGCACCAGACTGCTGTGGAAAGCATCTGGACAAAAGAGACCCAAGGACCTCTAAGATGGGAGATAAGGATGAGTTTAAAGAGGAAAAGGATTAATTTTTTTTTTTATTTCAAATGGAGAAAAATAAGCTATGATTTTTTTTTTTAATTTTTTTCTTTTGGAAAGGAGAGGGGCAAAATATTGACATGGGACCATAACTTGTAAGCTGAAGAAGAGATTCACAGAGGCCATGTCTTCAAGGTACGTTACAAAACAGACTCACCTACAACTCTTCCCTTTGCGTGACTGTCACACATGGGTCATACCTGCTCACAAACTGCCAGAACCTGTACTTGAGAAGACAAACACCTGAATGGCCCAACATGGGCCTCTTCTGAATGGGATTTCGCTGGAGGCCTTTCTCCTGCCATTTCTTTTGAATACTGCTAAATACCAAAAGGAACTCGTTAACAAGAATCATCCTCAATGTGTATCAATCATAGGCAGAAGGCTGCAGGCAACTCCTGGAGTAGTGCTGGAAGCAACAGTAATGCAACGCCACTATTCTTCCTTAAGTCATGTGGCGTACGGCTGGATTTTGGCAGGATCTGGTGTTCATCAATACTTGGGTTGGCTAACTTGAATGGGATAAAAATTCAGCCATTTCTGCAGATGGAAGATATCGCAGCATTTTTTCTTCCCATGGAAATTCTTTATGTCTTATTTGAGTGAATTTACTTTGGCAAAACTCCTGCTTCCTTGTGCTTTCTGTAAACTCTCCAGTTATTCAGTCTGATGTGGGTGTTCACAGACAGTACATTTCAATACCTTTTTTTTCTCCTGTATCAGGTCTTATATCTTACAGCGGTGTCAAACCCAAAAAACCTTCCCACCGTGCATGAAGCAATTTGATGACTATCTATCTGTCATATTTTCTCTGTCCATCTTTCTCCAGAGAAAGATGTCTGTGGTGCAGCACGCAATACTCCTGCACACCCAACGCACCTGTGCTGCTGCTGGGGTGTGTGCTGGCTGGCGGTGACAAGTGCTGGGAGGGCCCAAGGGATGGGAATGGATGTCCCTTCCCCATCCACTGGGAGGAAGAGACCTTCTGTCAGCATCTTGATACTTCAGTTCCACATCTCCAGATGCATCTAAATTTCACTGAATCTTAGCTATTAGCTACCAGTTCGCAGCAATGTTTTCATAAAGAGACCTATAGGCTGGATGGATCAGAACCAGCATCATGGTCATCAGTGAAAAAGTGCATCAATTGCAACTAAAAAGGAACATCTAAAGTGTTCAAATACTTAGAATAGAAGGAAATATCCTCCTCTGAAAAGTCTGTGAGGGTTTGACCCCTTGCATTTTGTGCAAGGTTGGAATTAAAGAAACCTGAATATTGCCTTCCCTAATAAGTTGTGGAAAAGGTGAATCTATAGGTGAGAACTAAGAGGAAACTTCTCTGATATGAAGATTTTATCTAATATGCAATTTGTATTCTTTCCAACACTGCTTACATCCTAATCTTTACCACAAAAAAAAAAAAAAAAGAATTGGAGAAAAGCCTCATGATCCACCAAGATGGACGCTCAGAAAATAATAACCATTAATTCAGGAAATGAATTAGCCTGTAATTCATCATAACTTCTCAACTCTAGCTAGTTAAGAGGACTCTATACTCTCAGTACCCCTTTCTTTTTTCTCTCCTTAGTTTTCATTAAAGTGACTTTTATTTCCCTTCAAAACCTTCAGGTTGTGTTTAGCAAAGTGGATGCTTTACGTACGGGGCTCCTCATGTAACCCAGAATGGCCAGGAGCTCTCCTGTAATTAGCTCTGCCAGTGTGACTGTGCATGCTAATTTGAATACTTGACTGCTCTTTCTCCACTTCTGAGAGGTGGCCTTCATGTGCGCTTTTTGCAGATATGGAGACAAAAAAAAAAGAAATTAAAAAAAAATCCAAACTGTGCTCTCTTTTTATCTTAGCGTATTTTTTTGATTAAATCTGTCTACCAGGTTTCTAACAATCCTCAAAGATATTCTGTGTTTGAGTTCCAGTGTTTAGTACTGCCATGAGACCAAGGAACGAATACACCAGGGAACAAGGGAGCCCAGCTCCTGCCAGTTTTCCCAGTAAAGACCAGTGTCCCAGATTCTGTCAAGGGGCCGTGCTGGTGGCAGTCATTGACGCACGTGCACAGAACCGCCGCTGTCGTTGCTGTTTGGCGGGTGTGCAGCTCCCCGCCGGCGTGCACAGCGCCGATAACCCCAGGGCTGGTGCGCTTCCCAGAGCAGTCCGTGGGAGTCTGGAGCTGCTCGCAAGCAGCAAGGCCCAGCCCTCATCAAACGCACCGTATATTTCAAACGTACGCAGCATGCCAAGCTGCTGAGAGAAATCAGCATCAGTGGGTGGTGCAATACCGTACATTTTAATGAAAATTTACTCTTTTATTGAGTTTGCGGAAGTGATCAAGAAAGACGGGGTAGAAGCAGATTGCCCGTAGGCTTTCACCTCCCAGCAGCTAACATCGAGCTAACACAAATTTAAACAGTTGCTCCTTCTGGAACCGCAGTTGCTCAGAGAGATAGATGCAAAAATGCTTGACAGATAATGTTGTCACTGCTAATGAGCAGGGCTGCTCTGAGCTGGAAGAGCAAAGTGCTGGAGCCAACAGTCCCCGGGAAGTCACGGGGCTGGAATAAAGCCTGGATAGTCCAGGCTGTGCTTTACTGGTAGCTTAGCGTCTTCAAAACGTACCTTCTGTGTGCTGCAGAAAGACAGCCACTGTGGGACAGAAGTATTGTCAAACCCCCCAGAAGAGGTGGTGGTGTCCCCCACGGCAGCACGAGCTATACTGGGTACACACCAACTACCCAAAGTATGGAGCAGTCCAGGTGTCTGACACCCAGCGTGGCTGGTGGTGCTGTGCAGAGCAGGAAAATGCTTCACAAGGCTTTGCCAACCATCCTCCCCCATATCCTTCAGCCCACGCTGAGCCCATGTTTGGCTTTAAGGACATGACTTAGGCACTTGTTGCCAGAGGAAGGTCAAGGAAGCCACTGTGGGTTTGGCCATCCGGTCTTGAGAAAGGAGAATCAGACCCATACACGTGAACTGCAAAATCTTCCTCACTGGGCCAGCTGCCCTCGGACTTGCTTACAGACTATGACAGGAGCACAGGCAGGGTGCAGGGTGGCTAATGGTGCCTAATCCCGTGCCCTTTGAGATTGCTTCGAGGGCAGCATCTCTCCCCGCTGCACAGCCATTGTCCTCACGCCTTTTGTCCCTGTTAAACCCCGACCTGCCGTGTGCCACCCGTGTGTTTAACAGCAGCACACGGTGACTCCGGTTATACTTTGCCCTGCAGGGTAACTACTGCCATTTAGAAAACTGTAATTTCTACGCTGGGTCTGACGTGTGGCAAAGCAATAAAGTACTTCTCATTATTGCCATCCGTGGGGTTGTCTCACAGGTCCAGCCTATTACCTAACATATGTCTCTAAGTGGACGCGGACGCAAACACCAGGAAAATAGCTTTCAGCTCAGCCTGGATCTTCTCCCCAGGAACACGATAATCCTGATTAGTTGATACTGCAGACAGACTTCACTTACTTGTCAAACAAGCTCTGCTGCTTAATGAAATGAACAAATCCACTTCCAGCCTCAAAGGGGAGTTTAACTTGCTGTTTCTTTAAATTAAGCCTGCACTGCCTCAAACCTCTATTGAAGTGTCAGCAGGTATATTCCAAAAATGACATCTGTAAAAATGACTGCGTTCCCCTCCTGCTATTCTCCGTTCACCCATGTAGAATCTAATTCTGAAAAATAAAGTTATCTGCTAATAATGGTGATCTAATCTTTATTCTGAGATCTGGCAATCTGCAGAGCTGGCTTTAACAACCTGGGTGAAGTGATTACAACTCAGTGATGTACCAAAACATGGGGCAGATCCACAATTTGTCCAATCTGCTATTTTGCTCCAGGCTACTCATCAAAAGCAAAGATTTATGTTGTGGTACTGTCCGGTCTTGTAGCAAAAGAAAAATCCTAGACTTTTGGGTTTTTTCTTAGTTCTGTGAAAATTAGTTGCATAATATGCTGCTGTATCTCAAACCTGTCTTGATTTGAAGAGTCGTGTCCACTTTTCAATTGTTCTTATGTTGGTGATGCCTTAATAATAATTACAGCGAACATCAGCCTCGGGAAGTATTAGTATGAGTGATTGCAGGAAGGAGGAAGGTGAGGTGTTTTCTCCCACTGGCGCACAGATGATGTATGTACATAATTTCCACAAATGCTTAAGGATTGTTCTTGTATGTCTGTTCCCCCTGCAGAGATGAGACACACTGTCTGACACCCGCACGTCTGCGATTGCAAGAGCAGTGGTTTCATTTATAGAAACCGGGAACGAACAAAACCCAGCAGGTTCACTGGGAGGCTTAAGCCAGGCAAATCTCCAAGGAGGGCTTTCTGCAGTCAGTTTTGATGCATGCGTCTGAGCGACGGCGCTGCAGTGGGAAGATGTGCATCCTTCAGCAAGACCTGGGTTTGGAATATATTTCACCCGAATTAAATGCCCTTCGCCTGGTTCCTGCGGGAGATGTGCTGCCCTGAACACCCCCGGCACCGCTCTGCCCCTCTCTTCTCAGGCAGCTTGCAATACTGTTTTCCATGAGATTATGTTAGAAATCTCTCGAAATAAACAAAAACTCCCCATCAGGTCTGTTACACTCCCAAGAGGGGCTGGTGAACACACAGATATGGGACGGTGTAATGTATCCTGGCATCCTCCCAGCTGGGGGTGTGCCTGGCATCAGCTCTCCAGGCTGCCCAAGCTGCTGTACCAGCACTGGGAAGCATCTACTGGTGGGGTCCCCTCTGCACCAGGACTGCAGTTATCTCCTGGGGGGGTCTGGAGTGGCAAACCCCTCTTCTGGGCACAGCACCGAGCGGCTCAGTGCTGCACAGGTCTCACTGCTGTAACAGGGGTGAGAAACTAATTTTTAAAGAAGTTGACTTTCTTTGTAGTTTTTGCTAGGGTTTTTTTTTTCTTTTCCATCAAATAAAAATTACATCTCCACTCTAAATGAAATGGAAACTCGGTGAATATCTCTTTCCTGAATAACTGTAAATCTAGGTGTGATTTTGTGTGTTTAGAGATTTCTGTTCTGAGGATGCTCGGGATTTTGCTGAAGTGTTTTCCAGCTGTACGCGCATTTTGCTTTATAACTTTCTTTAGTTTCTGGTATATTCTGCAGTTATATTTTGTGAGACAATCCAAAGGCTTTTGGGTATGAGGTCTATTTATATGTTTCTACTATTCATAAACAATTTAATGATACATGCCAGACAGTACAAAGAGATGATCATTTCAATAACTAAATTTTCTGAAGAAGGCGATCCTACACTACTCAACCTTGACACCTTAAAACAGTTTTTAAGAGGGAAATTTATTCTGATTTGAAAAGACTAAAACATTGTATTGTAGGAAAGGCAAATCAATCTGTCTTTCAATTTACTTAATACTATAAAACTCTATAGCTCTCCTCATTCCTGCTTTTTAAAGTATCAGGCAGTAAGAAAAGTGAGAAATAAATGGCTGCTATTTAAGAAGCGATGGCATTGCTGAGGCTTTGGTGCTCCCCGAGGGCTGCTCAGCATGTAAAGCAGAAGTCAGGGAGCAGCTCAGGGAGGCTCTCGGCAATCGGTACATCAGCCCGCCGGCAGCCGGCACTGCTCGGCAGCGGCACCGGCACCGCCCGGGTTCAAAGGCAGGAGGCAGTGCGGGGCCAAGGGCAGGTAAAGCCAACAGGGCTCTCCGGAGCAAAGCCCACTGCTGGAAAACTGCAGCATGAACTGCAGAAGCAACTGAGGCTGAGAAGACATGCAAGTAGGTTGTCTGCCTGGCCACCCACCCTCTCCCCAAACACAGCAAATCCAGGCTGGAGGTACGAGGTCCTTTGGATACAGAATGGAAAACCCATCAGTACTGCAGTTGCAATCAGCAGAATAAATTTACCGATGACACTTTATGGTGCAGTGTAGAAAATAAAAACTATTTTTCCCCCCAAAGATGGATTTATTGCAGTCTTCCTTTAATAGACATGGAATGCAGCTTGGATAAAGTTTAGCAAAGGGCTGAACTGCTTGGTGAAAATGGATATGCACAGGTTTAGAGAAAACTATTTTCAGGCATTTATGGGGATGATAGTTATCTGTGTATGAAAAAAAATGGTACAGTAGCAAAATACACTAATCTGAATGGATCCTACTTTCCTATATGTATTGAGAATGTATCTGAGATTACATGAATAATCCTAAAAAATTGCTTGGGTGGTGTGCTTCAAATAAACACAGGACTTTTTCTTCACTGATTTGTGCTCATCACATCCTGGATAAGAAAGATCACGTTGTTTTGGCTGATTTGTGTGATTTAAAATTTTAAATTCAAAATACACATACAAACCCAGCTTTTTTAATGGAAGTTTTAACTGAAATATCTTAAAATCAGCCAACAAAGGGATCATCTCCCGTGACTGAATATTAAAGTTACATCAATAGCAGTGTATGTATGACCACCAAATATTTTCTTCCTGGAGATTAAGTACTGTGCAGGGCTCATCCTCCTGTCACAGAGTCACAGAACGGCTGAGGTTGGAAGTGACCTTTGGAGATCATCTGGTCTAACCCCCTGCTCAAACAGGGCCACCTACAGCAGGTTGCCCAGGCTCATGGCCAGGTTTCTTTTCAACATCTCCAAGGACGGAGACTCTACAACCTCCCCGGGCAGCCTGTGCCAATGCTCTGTCACCCTCTCAGTGAAAAAGTGTTTTCTGATGTTCAGAGGGAACCTCCTGTGTTTCAGTTTGAGCCTATTGCCTCTAGTTCTGCCACTGGGCATCACTGAGAAGAGCCCAGCTGCATCTTTTTTGCACCCTCCCTTCAGGTATTTATAGACATTGATGAGATCCCCCTGAGCCTTCTTTTCAGGCTGAATGGTCCCAGCTCTCTCAGCCTTTCCTTATAGGAGAGATGCTCCAGTCCTTTCATCATCTTCGTGCCCTTCATTGGACTCTCTCCTGTAAGTCCATGTCTCTCGTCTACTTGGGAGCCCAGAATTGGACACAGGACTCCAGCTGTGGCCTCACCAGTGCTGAATAAAGCAGAAGGATCAATTCCTTCAACCTCCTGGCAATACTTTGCCAAATGCAGCCCAGGATACCGTTAGTCTTCTTTGCAGTGAGGGCATATTGCTGGCTTATGTTCAACTTGGTGTCCATCAAGACCCCCAGGTCCTTTTCTGCCAAGCTGCTTTCCAGCTGGGTTACCCCGGCACATACTGGTGCATGCAGTTGTTCCTCCTCAGGGGCAGGACTTTTTGCCTTCTTGTTGAACTCCATGAGTTTCATGCCAGCCCGTTTCTCCAACCTGTCAAGGTCCCTCTGGGTGGCAGCACATCCCTCTGGCATACCAGCCGCCACTCCTAGTTTTGTGTCACCAGAAAACTTGCTGAGTTTGTTGCTTGTCCCATCATCCAAATCATTAATGAAGATGTTGAACAGGATAAGATGCACTATTGACCCCTGGGGTACACCCCGAATGACTGACCTCCAACTAGACTTTGTGCCACTGCTCACCACACTCTGGGACTTACCATTCAGCCAGTTTTCAACCCACCACACTGTCTGCTCATCCAGCCCATACCTTATCAGCTTCTTTATCAGGATCTTACAGCAGTGTTCAAAGCCTCACTGAAGTCCAGGTAGACAATATCCACTGCTCTCCCCTCATCTACCTACCAGGCCAGTCATTTCATCACAGAAGGTTATCAAATTGGTCAAGCCTGACTTCCCCTTGTCAAATCCATGCTGACTGCTCCCACTGCCATTGGAGATGTCTGTCTCCTACATTTTCTCATGTTGGGCTATGAGTCTGGCACCTTCGTCTTCGCATACACTCTCATTTGCAACAGTACATACCACTGACATGAAACTTTCTACTAGTCTTGTATTACTGATGATATTGTGTGTTTCTTTTCATTTTCTTTATGTGGTCTTCAGTTGTGGTGACCTTCCCAGTTCCCAATTATCAATTCTTGTACCTGTTTTATGTAGCCAGCTACTTCAGAAAGAGGAGTGTTTATATTCAGCATATTTAAGGCACTGCAGCAATATATGTGGCAATAAAGACTAATACAATTAATAAAATGGATCTTAAGTTGAATTACAACTGCCCGAGTATCAATGGATTTGTACTCAGTTCAGATCTGTACTGGTACACCGCAGGATGGATACAGGTCTCCTCTCAAACCTCCTGCTTATGGGGCTGGCGTTTACAGTCAGATGACAACTGCAGTGTATAAACTCATAACCCACACCCTGGGTTTTTTACAGTCTTTAATTTCACTACTGCTTTCCATGTAGCTTATTGCTGTACAATTTCTGTATTTTGCTTTCATTGTTCCCTGCCTGCTTTTTTTCAGACTGAATCTCATTTTATTGCCTACTTATATCTCTAAATTCTGCAGGTCCCTTTTTATTATTTTGCCATCTATCCTGGGTTTTGCAACACCTTACAATTTAGTATGATCTGTAAATTTAATTAATGTCATGTTTGCCAAAGACCATAAGGAGCCAAGTCAATTACACAGCCAAAAAAGAAAAAATGAAACCTTTATTATGCTATAAATGCTCTGCTAAAAATCCCGCTTGCTAAGGAAGCATTATACATTCCTTGGCCTTCATAGATGTAATTGCAAAGGGGCCTAGATGTTTTACCCACGTCATTTGTGTCATTTTAAAATTTAAAATATATTATTACCAAAGTAAATAACAAAGAAATGAAAAATGGCAACTTAATTCCTTTCTATGTAGCTGAAATATGCTGGACAGGGTTAGACAAACATTCATAGTACACATTTTGCTATGACATCTAAATTAAAGCTACCACAGTGTTACTTAAGCAGAATTGCTTCAAATTGGTTCACACATTAAGGGCAAATGCAGGCAGCCAATTAATAATTGATTTTATTTAGAATGTCTGCTTTTTTGATTTTTTTTTTGGTATTTTCAACATGTGTTATGCATATAGTGCAATTGTGTGATGCCTCAGCCCAGTCTGACAACATTTGAGCAAAGTCTGTAATTCTCTGTCATTATTATCTCTTAGCTATTATGATGCTGGTAGGAATTAGAGCAGAACAACCTCCATCATTCGACTAGGAACAACAACAATTACTACTTTGGTCTCTGAGGTTAGAACAGATAAATTGAGCTACATAATTATAACCATTTCTCAAATTCATCATTAGCTGCAACTGCATTTCTAATGCAGAAGGCCAGATTATTGGGCCTGACCATGATTGCTGCTCCTGACTTATGCTACAGAAACATTACTAAGCTCACTCCCTCCTTAATCAGGCCTCTTGTTCTTAAAGAGTTCCACCTGAGATACACTAATAGGGATTAACTTTTACAAAGTAATTCAAGACTTTGAAATCCCATTTTGAATGTTCAGCCTGGGCACTTGCTTTTCGGGCAGAAAAGAAAAGAAAAGGGGAAAAGTTTACTCCTTTAGTATTTAAAAAATGAATCCCACTTTCAAGTAAAATAAAACATATGCAGTGTGTCATTTGGTTAATGAAAATACATGAACTAAGATGTGTAATTTAGCAAGTTATGAATGTGCCTTAGTGCCACCGCCATCAATGTCTCACCCATAAATTCAGAGCGCATGCAAATTTCTCCACAGAAAACTTGATTTTATATCCTTGGTTTAACCTGTAATTAATTGCTTTTTACCTTTTAAGGATTTGTTTCCTCAGCCTATTTTGCCTGTAACTATATTCCAAACACCGCTGTCTTATTGACGGAGCGATGCAAAGTTACAAGTGTGAGAGAAGACGCGCCAAGTGGTGGGAGCTAAGAGAGGTCAGGGTACTGGTGAGCCGTCTCGGGCACCTGAGCTCCTGTAGTTGCTCATGTCAATGTCTGTCTGTCCTGCAAGGGCTGTTGGACAGGATGTAAAGAAAACCCCTTCCATACTGTCAAGGGTACCATGGGTCAAATCTAAGACTTTCTTGGCTTGATCCAGTTGCCCAAACACAGGTATCCAGCGCCACGTAAAAAACCCCGAGGGTCTGGGGAACATTCATATGGAGCCCATGGGGATGACACAAGATTCCCCTTTCCCTCACAGATTTGTGCTCCTCTGCAGAGGCAGCTGGATGGTCTAAGGTGGACACCCCAGGGTGCTGCGAATGGCATTTGATGGCTGTGTTTAGAGCTCTCAGTAGTGCTCCAGACATCACAATGGCTGCAAAGTTTCAGAGGATTCAGGCATATTATTTTTACGCTTTTGGTAATTTTTTTATCCTGTTTCTTTAGAGAGAGATAGCTGACACAGACATAGAATTAGCAAATTGTCCTAATCGATACAAGCGCCTACTATCCGCTTAAAACCCGCTAGGTGTTAATTATGAGACACCGCAAACACATCACTCAGGCGGCTCCTCGGCAGAAGCGCCTGTGCTCTGCTCAGCTCCCAGCCCACGCTCCCTCCCTCCTCCCTCCATCTCACCTCTGCGTTCGTAACAGCCGCTTTCGTGAGACGCTCGTCATTTCACAGTTTCAAGTTTCTGACTTGAAGTCCTGCCCCGCAAACTTTTAAATGAAGTGATGGCTAATTTCTGCTCTCACCCACCTGTGGTACTGGGTAAACAGTGCCTCTCACTCCAAAACTACTTGAGGAGATTTCTGCTGGGCTTTGCCTTGTGTATGTTTATCAGCCTCTCACGGAAGGCAGTACAGTTGTTGAGGACCGGGGAAAGAGAGATTAGCTAGGATGTGCGAGGGGGAAAAGCATTTAGAAAACTACAGCACAGTGGCCTCCAGGAAAGGAGGTATCTTTTGGGAAATATAAAGTGAAATGGTGTAGATGAGAGAAAGGGGCAGAGACAGTGAAACCCATGGAAGACAGACGCTGACTTTATCACGTGCTGTCTTTCTGGAAGGCATTCAGATGCCGTGGTGATAATAGGCATGATAATCAGGGTAGGCCAGGGAAAACTGTAAACTAAAACCAGTCTTTCTGCAGGTACAATCTGCTCTGGAGGGTCACTGAGGGCTCTGGTGCGTTCAGAGGCTGAAGGAGCACCCAGGGACAGGAGATGGCCAGAGGCTGGGTGAGACCTGCCAACCAGCATGCATGGAGCACAAAACCAAGCACTTGTTTCTTTCCTTCATAGACAGGCACAACACACATGAGATGCAATAGAAAAATTGGTGTGTTACAGCGTGGTCTGATGAAAATGCTGCAGTGGTGACTCAAACATCTCCTCTGCACTCGGAGACTCTCTGGCTGCGGTCAGGGGTTGTGCTGAGCCCCTGCGATGCGTGCGGGGGCTGCAGGCAAAGTTCAGCGTAAGCCGAGTTAAACGTGTTTTCAGAAATGGGCATCTTAGGTCAAGCGTGTGCAGAGCCACAGAAACGTTACGTGACTTGTCCAGGTCTTCAGGTCTGACATGTGGAAGGAAGACGAAGTCCTGAAAGCCTCATCCCTCCCTGCCACCCCCTGAGAAAGCAAAAATGATCGAAAATTATTTATGCCTTGAGAGAGCTGGCTTGTTTGATTTTATAGATAACAATGATATTTTAGCTCTTCTAATTACAAGTAGTAATTAGGCAGCTGGACCAGATCAGTGTTGGAGTACAAACACCTGCTTGTATGCTTCCAGCTGTTCTCCACTGGAATTATTAACAAATGTGTTGCATAGACATTTTACACACATTTCAAGATCACCACCATTTTCTTTCTCATCTCTTCTGAAGAACACGCTTGTCTCTAGAGTTTACTCAGAGAAAGAAAGAGGGTGCCTGAGCCATGACAGCATTTAAGACTTCCCCCGCCTGTCTTACTTTTGTGTAATCACTTTTCACACCTGAAAGAAACACAACACGAAAAGGAGACAGAGGTAGCAGATAATGAAACAACAGCTTAATTCAAATGGGTGAAGGTGGTTTATTCATTTCTAAATGAGAGAGGATGCCAAAAGTCTGCTGTAAATCTGAATGTCAAAATTGCTCAGAGCTCGGTCTACCTCCACAGCAGCAGCAGGCTTTCTGTGCAGCTTTCTGACACTAACAGAGCTATTCACAAATATTTCTAAGCAAAGGTTGCAGTCACCTATTATCCTGTTTATTCCAGAAGTGCTCAGGGGCTGGCAGAAAGCAGAGCCCTGTTGTGCCGGGCTTTGTACAGACAAAGCCACGGAGACAGCCACTGCCTCGCTGGCTTTACTCGGCTATTGTTTTGCTGAAATGCAATTTAAAATGTGATGCAATTCTTCAGGCTATTAACAAGAGGAGAAAATAGGGTTTCTTGATTTGTGTCAGTTTGTTAGATGTGTTTAGGGCAAGAAAATACAAATGAAGGTACATATTTTTATGTATTTTGGACAAATGTTTAGTTAAAGCCAGTAACTGATGTGAGACTCAAATCATTTGAGGTTGGAAGCATTTATTTGGAGAGCTGCAGCTGGGGAGGTGATGGAGGTGATGGAGGTGATGGGGAAGGATGGTGATGTTCAAGCCTGTGCCTGAATGAATCCCTGTTTGTTCTGCCCCAGGAAGAGCAACGGTACATCTCACATGAAATTTCTGTGACTCATTTCTTTACTGAAATACAAATATTTTTTCTTCTTCTTTTTCTCTGGGACCAGGAGTCCCAATACCAGCAATGAGGCTGGAGGAGAACAAGGTCAATGTGGCTAGATCCCACCTCTCTGACATGCCTCCCAGAAGTGTCCCAGCGGTGCACCTTTCAGAGATGGTCCTGTGTGTTTCCCTGAAAGCAACAATCCTATGTGCTAGCATGAATGACAGCATCTATCTTGCACTACTTTTAGACCAGGTCCTTTGGCATCGGTGACAAAGGAGATAGATAGGACAGAGGCACATGGGCAGAGTGACCTTCCCAAGATATACACTATAGGCTTTCCTGCACTGACAGTCGCTCGGCACTGGGTGACTCGAGCTCAGAGCAGAGCCTGCCATGACCTCAACAAGCTCCTTTCTCAAACCATGGCAGGAAACCATGGCTGCCAAACTCCGCTGGCAGTGTGGGGCTGGTGGAGACCATCAGGAGCTCAGCTGAACTTCGTCCTGACCTCAGAGGTGAGTGTCGAGAAGTAGGAATCTGAGTTTTGCTTTTTTATTAAGGCAGAAGTTGCAAGCACAGAGAAGGACAGGGTACTTTTCATGTTGCTTTTTACTCCACTGGTTTTATGTAATGATTTTTCCTGATGTCTGACTACACAGAATTTAAAATAATAACAAGTTTCATAACTGAGTGTAAAACTTGGGCTGGGGAAGGTGTCCAAAGGGTCTTTTTGTAATACAGTTTCAAGCACAACTGGGTGAGAGAGGTGCCAATGTCTCACTGCCTGAATCTTGCAATTATTTAATTAGGGAGAAAAAGGAACCAAACCTCCACCCTCCAAACATCTTTTCACTTTTTAATGTCATTTTCTTATCTGCTTTCTTTACACTCACCATGCCCCATCATTTCTTCACATTTGCCTTTCTATTCCTGTGTTGAGGGTTGCCTGTCCCACGCAGCAGGTACAGAGTGGCTGGAGCTGCAAGCGTCATCCCTGGGGACGTGGAAATGACAATCACACCAGATGTGAAAGCTGGTTACAAGAAGTGAACTTTTCTCTTGGGAAAGGCGTCAAGCATCCCTCCCTGAGCAATGTGGTGTGCCAGGGACTTATGCCAGGTCATCTCAGCACCTGAGACCTTACCTTGCTTTTAGCAGAAGCATTGGGACAGACTGGCAATGCTATGGCAAACAGGTAGAAAACAGATCTCAACACTCCCTGATAGTTAATAGGCATCTAAACATATTTAACAGAAGCACTCAAATGTCTGTCAAACTGCAGGAAGAGAGCACTGAAACAGTCTAATCATCTGGAGACACAGGTATCTATAGAGCAGCGAGACAGTAATGGCCATCATTTCCAACTAGCTGAAGGCACATCCCTGTGGGATCTCCTGGCCAAATAAACGCAAGGCACTAATTCTGGTAATGCAGATCCAGGGTACGGAGAGGAAGGAAGTTTCTCTTGGTCTGGGAGGGCAGGGTACCAGGGTGAATGGCGTGCTTGTGCTGGCTCGGCTGTGGCTGTTCCTGGTCGTGGTCGTGCAGAAACCCTTCCTCTTTCTCTGCTCCATAAGCAAGAATAAGGCTTAAGGTGATTGGGTATTAATATTGAGCAGGACACCACAGGAGAGGCAGCTTTTAGGGTGACAAACTCACTGCGTATCATCACTTTTCATTACTTCTTAAAATATCTGCCAATAACACAGTGTCATGATACAACTTCTTAAAATCTCTACCATGCAACTTCTGGCACAACAGTGACCCTGGCACATTCCTCAGACAGGAGGATTTTGTTCAATAACTTTCTTCTGTGTATCAGTTTGTCATGAAACGTTGAACATGTGTTGTTTAATGTCAGACAGAAGCACAGCTTGGATACTGCTTATGCTCCTTCAACATTTCCCTTCTCATCAAAACCTGCTCATTTCCTGAGCAAGTGTTGATTTCGCCTGTGCGCTTGCAGTAAGCACCGAGCAAAATCTACCCATCCTAACAAAACCTCCTGGGAAAAAACAACACAATTATAATTTTATGACTAATGAATTTAAAATGACCCCAGGAGAAGATGCTGGCAACGTCAAAAGGAAAACTGAGATGTGTGATGACTTTCTGTTTACCTGCCTTTGCAAAGCGTATTGGGATATATCCTCTAGCAAAGGTATCGTCTCCTTTGGGATTATGAAGGAGACATGCTAAACACTCACTTCAGATTTAATAGAGATGGAAGCTTTTCCCAGGTAGTGGATCTCATATATATATAAAGTATTTGCTTGTAGCCACCAGAAGCAATGATTTCTGTACTTGTGGGATTTCTGTATGTTTTCCTTCCTCAAGAATAAGAGAAAGTAAAAATGTTTTGACTTCGCAAGATCCAGGAATACAAGCATCTGTGACACTGGTGAAAGATGAGTTCTAAATATAGTAAGTCTATGGGGCTGGATGGGATCCACCCAAGGGTACTGAGGGAGCTGGTGGAAGTGCTCACCAAGCCACTTTCCATCATTTATCAGCAGTTCTGGCTAACCAGGGAGGTCCCAATTGACTGGAGGTTAGCAAATGTGATACCCATCTACAAGAAGGGCCAGAAGGAGGATCTGGGGAACTACATGCCTGTCAGTCTGACCTTGGTGCCGGGGAAGGTTATAGAGCAGATTATCTTGAGTGCCATCATGCTGCGTGTACAGGACAACCAGGCAATCACGTCCAGTCAGCATGGGTTTATGAAAGGCAGGCCCTGCTTGACTAACCTGATCTCCTTTTATGACAAGGTGACCCACTTAGTGGTTGGGGGAAAGGCTGTGGATGTTGTCTACCTAGACTTTAGAAAGCCTTTGACACCATTTCCTGCAGTATTCTCCTGCAGAAACTGGCTGCTTGTGGCTTGGATGGACGTTACTCTTCGCTGGGTAAAAAACTGGCTGGATGGCTGGGCCAAAAGGGTGGTGATGAATAGAGTTAAATTCAGTGTTGATCTGCTTGAGGGTAGGAAGGGTCTACAGAGGGATCTGGACAGGCTGGATCAATGGGCTGAGGCGAATGGTATGGAGTTCAACAAGGCCAAGTGCCAGGTCCTGCACTTGGGTCACCACAACCCCATGCAGCACTACAGGCTTGGGGAAGAGTGGCTCGAAAGCTGCCCGGCAGAAACGGATGTGGGAGTGTTGGTCATCAGCTGGCTGAACATGAGCCAGCAGTATGCCCTGGTGGCCAACAGCATCCTGGCTTGTATCAGAAACAGTGTGGCCAGCAGGACTAGGGAAGAGATTGTCCCCCTCTATTCGGCACTGGTGAGGCCCCACCTCAAGTACTGTGTTCAGTTTTGGGCCCCTCACTACAAGAAAGATATTGAGGTGCTGGAGCGTGTCCAGAGAAGGGCAATGAAGCTGGTGAGGTGTCTGGAGGACAAGTCTTATGAAGAGTGACAGAGGAAACTGGGGTTGTTTAGCCTGGAGGAAAAGAAGCTGAGGGGAGACCTTACCGCTCTCTACAGCTACCTGAAAGGAGGTTGTAAAGAAGTGGGTGTCAATCTCTTTTACCAAGTTAGAAGTGATAGGACAAGAGAAAATGGCCTTGATTTCTGCCAGGGGAGGTTTAGATTGGATATTAGGAAAAAATTCTTCACCAAAAGGGTTGTCGAGTGTTGGAACCGGCTGCCCAGGGAAGTGGTTGAGCACCATCCCTGGAGGTATTTAAAAAATGGGTAGATGTGGTGCTTAGACATGATTTAGTGGTGGGCTTGGCAGTGCTAGGTTAATGGTTGGACTTGGTGATCTTAAAGGTCTTTCCCAGCCTAAACAATTCTATGATTCTGTGATTCTATAAATAAAACCACCTCAGAACAAAAGAGGGATAATCATGACAGGGGAAGATTTTTGTTTTCTAATAACAAATGGCAGCTGGATTAAGACATCAGGTCACCCATGCCCGGAGCACTTACTCTAGTCTTTCATTTCCTAAAGTTCAACTGGCAGCAAGGGCCTCTGTTTGAGTTATTTTGATGTTTTTGGTATTAGTCCTTGTGGCATGCAGTAAATATTCTTTTTGCAAATGCAGTTCTCATTATTTACCCACCAAAAATATTCAATTTTCAGTTCTTATAGTCTGCAAAGCATACTCGAGGTGGCTTGGAGTCATGTGACAAAATTATCTTTCAAGAACATCTGTGCTTAAATTGCCCACTCAGGTAACACACGCTGCTTCCTATCCAACAACTTTTGCAAATTGTTTTCTTGCACTAAAAAACCAAAAGCACAGAAATGCTGATTATTCTAAATCTGAAAGACACAGTGAAAACACATTCTGCAAAATGACAATTAGGCAGTAGAGCTTTATTTATAGTTGTGAAATAAACATCAGTTAATCATCACCAGGAGCACCAATTTCTAACCTCCGTTTAGGTGAGATTTCAGATGCCTAACTCATTATCAGCTTTCAGCAATGCCTGCTCATCAGCAGCAGTCACATTAGACAAAATACAATGCATACGATATGGCAGTAATTAAATCATACTCCAGGGAAGAGATAACAGTGAATTATAAGATATCTGGAGAAGTGATAATAATTACTTCATAGGGGTTCTATTCTATTAGGGTTTAAATACTTTTAAGACTTTGCAGAAAAGACTTAATTTGAAAAAAAAACCAACCGATAAAGATGAAAGTAAACCAAAACTAAGTGGTGTTAATCTTATCTGTCACACACATCTCTGGCACTATTTCAGCTCTTTTGCTTTTACCTTTAGCCCCAAAGTGCTCTAGCTTGGCTTTGGAAACCACTGTGTTATTCACCAAAATTGAAGCAGACACATGAGTCTATTTAATTGATTGTGGCTTGATAGCTCCTCTGCAGATGAGAATCTTGGCCAAAGCCAAGAACCCTCAGCCAAAGGGAAAAGCTCCACCAGGGAGTGGAGTGAGGAACACAATATCTAGAAAGGGGATCCAAAATACAGAGAGCAATAGAGAGCTAGAAATAGCCAGAGTCCGGGAGATGGAAGCAGATATCAAACCTGACATTTCCTGATAAAATTTAAGTTATTCTGATTTGGAAAAAGGATGAGACTTGTCTTGAGTCCCAGCTCTGTGGAACAACACTAGACCTCTATGAGCTGCTTCTGCATTCAGCACTTCAGTAGGAATTATGGGTCTTGTCCTGCTCCATTAGTGTCAATTGTTTGGGGGTTTCATTTCCTCCTGGTTTCCTTCAAAGCAGCACTAAATGCTTAAGGAATTACTGTAATGGGAAAATTAGATAAGGCATTCCTACTCATGTCATTTATGCAACGTTCTAATATATAGCAACTGCACTAGATTAATATTAGTATTGGCTATTTCATAGAAAGTGTACAACGAATGTGAAAGAAAAAATACACGTGTCTTTTGTCAGCGTTTATTGGAATGAATTTGAGAAGCTCAGACCTCACCATGCCTCATTTGATCTTTTTCATAAAGTCTTTTTCTGTTAAAGAAATCCAACTTGGCTATTTCAAAGACCCAGAGCCCTGAACATATTTGCCACTTTTTCTTTGTCTGGTACAATGGACAATTTGTGACAGTTACTGCACAACTCTTGGACAAGCACTTTGTGACCCTGGTGATTCACTATCACGAATTCTGTCAGTTTAGTTTGAAATCACCTCAATTAGCATTTCAATGCAAGATGATTCCCCTTCCATGGTAAATTCTGATGCAAATAGTCCATTTTGCTCTTCTGTGTCTCGCTTACCCTGAATGAAAGTTCTTTTACACTTTGATTATCCATCAGGACCTCTAATTCTTTGGCTGGTCAAAGGTAAATGGTAAAAGCAAGTTAGCAGAGATAGTCCCAAAAATGTGTAAGACGTGTTGCTCCAATTGTTTGGTTTTCAGCTTTATGAAGTAATGTATTTCTGTGGGACTCTGCACAGAATTTAAGTGCATTTTCAGCCTATAAAGACCTGTTAACTCAAAACTATACCATCTCCTTATGAAGAATTAAACTCACCTAATGCTGTTTTATAACAAATACAAATAGAGAGAAACTTACAATGAAAGAAAATATAGTAGAGTCCAAACAGGGTTGAATATTGGATATTAAAGTAATAAAAATTCCATGCCATGCTTTTTTTTTAAGAATATGAAAGAAATACAGCACACTTCCTTCTGAGGCTTTCCTCGGGAGACAAGCGTTTTGTAAATCACATTCCTCTGGTGATATGGCAGTATTTCACATTGCCAGTGGCCAGGCTGGATTTGGCTTATTAATATTGCATGATAGCAGGTAAACTCTAAAACAAGCACACTGTTGTATAGGTATAACCCTGTGCAACTTACCAGCGCCTATAATGTTTGCGAGATAGCGCCGACTGTGCCATAACGCTGTGATGCTTGCCAAGTAATGAACATCAAACAAGTCTAGCTAGATGAGAAGCAGCTATGGTGCAAAGTGGGGGACAGCACCCATCACAACCGAGGTGTCAGCCAAGTGCTGTCTTACCTCCGCTGTGAGCATTTTGATGCTGACTGCGGATCTACGTGCACTAGTGGTGGCAGCACTTAAGCTTCTGCTTAACTCTACAGCTACAGCAGGGAGCCCCCTGATAAGTCTGATGGCAGACACACATGTCTAACACTGCCAGAAATACAGAGCCATGTACACGCTTATACCAGGCTCTGTTGACTCTCCAGGTATGTACTTCTCTCAAAAGGTCCTCCATTGCCATCTAGAAAAGATTATTTTTTTTAAAGTTAGTGGTGTGGCTCTCTAGGCTTGTGTATGATTCCAAACTGCTGTAGCTGTGTTATATGCCCGGCCATCAAAATGCATTTGCACCTGACAGAGATGGTTACTGGTTGGCCCATACAGAAAATAATGAAGTATTTAAAGCTCTGAGGAGATGAACAAGTCTTTTCACTCCTTAAACCCACTCCAGAGAAGAACCAGGAAAGGATGGGCATAGCAAACGCTGGATGGCTCATACACAAGTATGCACAGATGCTGTGGTTTGTTTCTCATACTTCATGGGCCTGCTCACTTAATGACTCTGTTTAGAAGCACAAGTATCGATGCAGAGTGAAATCCTTTGCTTGAATACTTTTTTTCACTCAGGAAACATCAAAAGAAAACCTGATCAAAGCAGCACAGATAAATGTCTGTAATATTACCCTGACTGATCTCCTTCTGAATCGCCAACACACATATTACGTGCTATCTGAGTGTGCCCTCGTGCCTTGAGAAGATCTAATATATATTAGTACATACTTTCAGATTGTCAAATCTGATTTTTCTCTAGTCTTTTTTCACTAAATACATACTTTCCCCCAACTGATATTGAGGTTGCATTCACTGTTCTGGGAAGATCCCCAAATCAACAGAGCTGGGGACTGAAAGGAGTGTTGACTGTACGCTCTCAAAAGATCACCCTCGCCCTGGTGTCTATCCTGCACATTCTGCAGGAACGGGTTCATCATTCAATCATTTAATAAACTCTTAACTGGACTTGCTACTCAGGGTCTTTAGATTTTGAGGGGGTTTGTGGATGACACATGCATTAACACATTTTTCTTTTTTTGGATACGAGCCACTGATGTGGGGTGAATGTGAATCTTCACTTGCAAATGAAGTCTCCATCATCTGTTACCAGTGACTCCATACTGCTGACCCCTGTTTTCCCTATTTTCAAACCTTCTTTTAATTTCTAAATGTCAGTCCAGCTCAATTCTCAGTACCACTTGTCTATAAGCAACCGGCCACCATTCAGTCCTAGCAGCCAGCTGTCCATGTTTACAGCTCTTCCTTTTTTCCATTTTGTATTAACGCTGGTAGCACCCATGGTTCAAAGCTGTGGTGGCAATCCAGCATGGCCTCGTTGCCCCAGCTGGCTGAGCAGGTGCCAGAGCTCTGGTCTCTCAGTGGGGAGCACAAGCTGCTCCATTTTTTCATCCCTCTGCAATGCTCTGGTAAATAAATTTGGGCTGCCAAGAGGAATCTCTGTGCAACATTGTGGGGCAGAAACAAACCCAAGCCCAGACATATGCAGCACATCGGCTTTCGCCCCAGCGGTGGCAGCAGGCTGGAGCCCGCCGGGATGTGCTCAGCAGATTTAAGACATGAGGGGAAGTTCAGGTTTCTCCTCCATTAGCAGGGTTAGCCCGGGCTTTCCATAGCATCCTCCAGAGCGCACGTAAATGGCATCTCTTCCCCCTCCTCCCCGCAGAGAGGTGCCAAAGTCTGTCTCTTCGAATCGCTGCATCACCCCATCACTGGCCAAGCTGTGTCAGCAAGTGTCGCCGTCAGCGCGGCGCTGCGCTCGGGCAGTGTCCCAGGCAGAGCACTTGCCCAGCACGCCCGGGGCTCTGGTGGGCCCCTCGAATCCCAGCTCCCTTTGCAAAGGGGTTAGAAATTTCAGTGAAGCATTTGCTCTGCATGTGACCCAAGCTTCCTTCTCCACATTTCTGCCCGTAACTATCTCCCTTCATCAAAAAGCAAAACGAGCATCACTGGAAAGGCGCTTGCATTCAGGTGGCCGTATTGGCTGGCTCTGGGATGCACGGGTTGTCAGTCAAAGGATAAGGAGGGTCGTTGGCCAAAACACCCACTATTTAGCCCATTTCTGGGGCCACGTTCTCTTGCATGACTGCAGCCCACTGCCGGCGGAAGGCAGTGCCGGGCTCTGCCCTCACCCGTTTGCCCGTGTGGGCAGCAGGGACTGCGCCTGTCTGCCAGGTCAGCGGCAGGCAGGGCTGCGCCTCCTGCCCCTGTCCCCAGGTGGGAGCTCTGCCCGATGGGGACTGCAGAGATTTCAAGTCTAACCCTCAGCCAAGCATTACGAGGTACCTTCCATTACCTAAAGGGGGCCTACAGGAAGGCTGGGGAGGGACTTTTTACGAGGACATGTAGCGATAGGGCAGGCGGGAATGGCTTTAAACTGGAAGAGGGGCGATTTAGATTAGATATCAGGAAGAAATTTTTCACTCTGAGGGTGGTGAGGCACTGGAACAGGTTGCCCAGAGAAATTGTGGATGCCCCATCCCTGGAGGTGTTCAAGGCCAGGCTGGATGGGGCTTTGAGCAACCTGGTCTAGTGGGAGGTGTCCCTGCCCATGGCAGGGGGGTTGGAACTCGATGATCCTCAAGGTCCCTTACAACCCAAACCATTCTATGATTCTATGCTCACTCTGTGCCTCACCCAGGGGTGCACTGAGCTGTTGTTGCCAGCAGCAGCCTTGTTTTAATTAGAAGACGAACGTTAGTCAAAAAGCAAAACCTGAACACCCTATCTCCAAAATGTAACTGTTTAGCCTAGGTTTAAATTTCATGTTTTAATCTTCTCCCACACAAGATAATTTCAGCCAGGCAGAAGCAGTGTCTTTATATTCCTGTTGCAAAGGTGCTGGAACTCTTTCAGGAGCTGGGAAATACAAACCTCTGTCCAAACCTGCTCAGCCTGTAGCCTGCATGTGATTGTGGGGATCTTTATTTTGCTGTTCTGTGACAGAGTTTTCCCAGCCATAAAATGAGGATAAAAGACATTTTTGCAAATGTCCAGCTACCCATGCATAAACAGCGCCCAGCATTCCTGGCCCTCCCCTGCACTCGATTAACACATATTTTAATGGCTGCATTAACACTTGTTCAACTGCTTCACTCCCACTCTTCAACGCCTTCATGGACTGTCTTCCCAGGAAAAACATTTCTCAAAACCACCTTTCCAAAAGAATACTCCCCACTTTTGGAGGAGATGCAGACAGGTTTACAGGTTGCTGTGGTCACTCCCATTCCCACGTCCCCCCACTTCCCCACGCCACCAACAGCTTGTTCAAATTGGGCGATGCCGACTGAGTGCATTTCTTCAGAACACTATGCTCCCAACGAGGGCTATTTATCAAGCCTACAAGATTCAAAACTGCAAGACCCTGAATTTCATAGTCATTTGCAGCGTCAGAAGCTGCTAATGGCCCATAAAATTTAGCAACTTCTCCATAAGCTGCTGGTTAATGAAAAATCGGTTAAATTGTTCACAGATCAGCTGGCACGGTGCCCTCTGATTCACGGGACGCTTTCCCTGGCAAAGGTTACATTAACCATGCTGGGGAAGCAGGGAGAGGAGTCCAGGCGGTTTGGCAGAGGCTGCGACATTTCCCGGGTGTGATGGGTGCAGAGGACCCCTGTGCCAGCAGGATGGGGGCAGAGGACCCCCACACTGGTGGGATGAGGGTGGAGGACCCCCACACTGGTGGGAAGGGGGCAGAGGCCCCTCGCACCAGCGGGATGGGGGCAGAGGACTCCCACACCGGTGGGATGAGGACAGAGGACACCCACACTGGCTGCACGGGATGGGACCCTCTCAGCCACAGCGCCGGTCGCTCTCCGGCACTGGCCCAGTACGGGTGCCCAAGCTGGTGATGCTGCTGCCAGCATTAAAGCCGGGCTGCGTGGTAGCGGAGGAGTTCAATTCAGCGAGGCGGTTTGGTTCGTTGCGAGGGATGCGCACTCAGTGAATCCCTACTCTAATTTTTAATTGAAACAATAAGGCAGAGCCGACTTTCCCCTCTCTGGGAAAGTTGCGCGCTAAGCAATGGGGAGACCCTGCTCGCATATGCCTGCAGCTCTCTGGGTGACGGAGGCTGAGACGAAAGGATGCCGCAGCACTCAGCCGGCCTCCCGCAGAGCCTATATTTGCCTTTTACTGCCCCTGCAGCTGCTGCTGTTGCCTCTCACAGCGACTGCTGCTGTAGCTTGTGGCAGCTTTGCACGAAACGCACGCTGCCCTGCGCTGGGATGCAATAGTCTCGCTGCAGTACAAAGCCAGAGTTTGGCATCCGCGCCGAGGAAATGCTCTGATGTCAGCACAAATTAACGCTGCTCACCACGCTGACATTGCAAGGCCTCAACTGTCAATGCTGGCATTTATGATGCTGTGTATTTTAACTAATTAGGCACTCACAGGCCAGCTGGTGCAACCCATCCATCTTACGAACGCTGGATGTTTTTGCACTGGCATATGCTACAATAATGAGAATCAATGTTGCTAATGACTTTGCGCAGCCCATTTTTCAGCCACCTTTGCAAATCCACATTCTGCTGGGAATGCACAGAGGAGAAAACGCTGGCTTTGAAATGCCAAAGGTGCATTTCCGCAGGACGAACCCCAGGCTTGCCTTGCTCTGGCATGGCTGGAGCACTGTGGCAGAGGAGCTGCTCCCACCAAAGCAGCTGTGCAACCCTGAGAAAGCAATTTCCATTGCAGGCGCTACAACAGATGCGATTTCCAGAGTCAAAGCCCTTAAACAGGTTTCACTGGATTTCCTCAGAGCCAGACTTTCTTTTTCTTGGACAAGCTTTCAAGTTTTCTCTGTTGGTGAGTATCTGTCTTTTATTCTCACCCCAACCTGCAAGTTAAAGCTGACCTCTTTCCCTGGCAGGGGAGCAGACGTGGGACCAGCCCGTCGGGTGCTGAGGACGCTGGCCACCGTTCAGCCTTAGGGGCTTAGAAAAGCAGCAGCTGCCTGTAGCAGTCAAGAAAAGAGAATTCTTTCCTTTGCCTTCAAAAGCGCCATCCCCTCCTCAAGAGATTTACCAGATGTTCTGATTAAGGCAGTTCAATTGCGGTGTTTAAAAGCCTCTTCCACCTGCTCCCCGCAAGCTCCTCTCTGTGGGCAAGAGTAGCTCTAATTAAAAATTCCCTCCTGCTGTGAGGACTCCTCCCTCACCTTTCCAGAAATCAGCATTGTACAGACAACCCCCGGGGACTGCTCTGCAGAGGATGACTCCTTTTCCCTTTCTTTTTTCCTCCCCTGCACTGGAAATCAAAATTTAAGGGACTTAAAACAGGGCAGTGTGGGACAGGAAAGCTCCTTCCCAAAGCTCTCCCTCCAGCACTGACCACCACCATTCAGAAACCCCCCTGAGGCCCAACCTTGGGTAGCACCTGCCCTAGGTCTTTCCAGCAGCCGCTACCCCTGGAAATGCTCTCAGCTTGCAGGGAGAAGCCTGAAGCCCCGTAACCCTTCACCACCCAATGTGCAGCCCAACTCGTTGGCGCTGAGACTGCTTCGCAGTCCCCGTCTCACGGCAGAGGACCAGGCTCAGGTGGTGGCTCTTCAGAGCCCAGGGTCTCTCGCTGTAGCTGGCCCCTTGTGGAACTGGCTCTGGAGGGAGGGACTGGACTGCAGAGGGCACCAAAATGTAGAATGAGAGGAAAGGAGGTAGAAAAGCCAGGTGCAAAAATTTGCTGGTAGAAAACTCAGGCTGCTCTTGACTTCATTGGGGCTTCCCTACTCCAGCACCGTCAGGAAGAAAAGCTGTAGTCCTTCCCTCCTGAGCAGCCTCACAGCTCTGATGTGTAACAAACAGCTATATAGGGTCCTACCCACTTGCTGGAACAAAATGGGTGTTTACCCTGAGTCAGAGCCCACCCTGTAAGGCCATCAATGCCCATCAGTCCCTTTTTTCACATATTCAAACAGAAGTCAGACCCGGGTTTGCTCCAGAGGTGCTGTGGAGACCCTGGCTCGTGGCCTCTGAGGGTCCCTCGGCCACAGAGGGGCATCCAGCAGGATCAGTAAGACGCCATCCCTGGCCTAAAGCCCCACCACTGCCACAAGCCACAGCTGGGCGGCCCTTCGCCTTCAGGCACATTGGCTGGCGTCTCATCGCTAGCTGAGCCTCCATTTTTATTTCTCTTGGCGGGCAGACTGCCCCGAGCTGCCCACCAGCTGCTGGTGTGGCCTCACCCTCCGTGAAAAGGCCAAGAGAGGAAATCTTCTTAAGCGAATCCTGTGCTGATAAGCGCTACTGAGATGATGGGATTAATATTTCCTCTGTTTGGGAGCCGCTCAAGCGTGCAGGTGAATATACGCCCATTTAGCATGTTTTTGAGTGGTAAATACGCTTCCCCCCCTCAGAAGGGTTGTCTACCTTTTAACCCTCCGAGGATCAGGAGGTGCAACCCGGGTTTTACTATCACCAGACTCTGTGGAGCCAATCCCCATAGTAACGGGGCATCCACCCATGAATCCAAAACTGCAGCAGGTCCCAGCACTGCAGCGTACAGTCTAGGCACATATTCAGCATCAGGGTACACATGTGCATAAGTATACATAAAATTAATCTGTGCTTGCTCAGCAGATGCAGTATGTGCACAAGACAGATAAACGCTGGTAAAAACGCGCCCTCCCTTCCCCTGCAGAGCTTGCATGCATGCCGTGGCCAGTAACAGTAAAAAAAGGCCAAGGAATCGGACACTGCTGTCAAATGTGCCTATCCCAGCCCTAAAATGATCAGAGGATGATTTCCCAAGTTGTGTTGTTCAAACACTTTATATCTGCATATTTTCATCAAAGAACACAACCCTTTAAAATGGGACCCGCCGTAGCCTTGCCATGAGTTTGCAAAAGCGTGCAGCTAGCACCACTTACTGGCAAAGCTACGGACACGGGCGTTCCACAATTTTACTTGGCAAGCTGCTTGCACAGTAACTCTGAATACAAATCTTGGCGCTAGCGTTTGAATAAAATAAACAAATGTAGGACATCATCTCTCCCCTTCCCCGCTGAAAAAAGATAAAGAAAAAAAAGGAAGAAACTGAAATTCCCTCTAAACCAGCCTCCAAATAGCTTCTGGTAACAACAGTCCTAGCAATAAAGAGCTATAAATTTTGGCTCAATCTGTTATATCCCTGTGTGCTGGTAACGCTTCTCCTTTCAGTCCTTCCTCCACAGCAATGGACACAAATCAATGTCCAGCTTGGGAGCGAGGAAGAGGGGTCTGCATCTTTTCTCTCAATACATGAAAGGGGTGGTGTGTGTCACCCAGACACATATATATTTACATATGTGTATGTGAGTGTGTGTTCATCTGCCAGGACCATGGATGCGTAGCTGTGTCCGTCATCTTTCAAGCCCCAAGAAAAATGAGCCCCATTTTCAAAACCTTAAGAAAGTCAACTCAATTTGGAGACATTCTCCTCCCCTGAGCTACTTCTCATGATTGATGAGCTGGTGAGCGGCCTCACCGTCCCACTTGTGGGGCCTTCAAAGTTATTCATGTTCCTTTAATAACAGCCATTGGTTTCTGCTTCTTAACAAAGGGTCTTTGTAGCCACTCTCTAAGCTGCCTTCTCCTTCAGTAGCTGTGACTTGTTTGGGAAACAAAGCATCAGTTCAGAGGTGCTGCGGTGACTTCACCATAAAGGTCCCACCGCTGCACTTGGCTGCATCTCTGACTGTGCTTTACAAACATGTCCTTTCCCTCCCCATGCTCGCTATCTTAGACTCATTTGTTTAAATTAAAAAAAAAACCAAAACACAGGGTGATAGAAAGGAAAAATATTTAAGCTTCCTGAAAGCTTCAGACCGAACTTACCCCAGTTGTGTAAGTAGTAAGGCAGCAGCTGTACATACCGTTTTAACCCAAAATCCATAAAGGTGGTCGGCAGCCGGCTGCTCCCCAGGCTGGCTGGACCCCTGAGCCCTGTTCGTGCCCACCACGCAGGGCGTTAGTCATGGTGCAGGTGACATTTGTTCAGTTCTCTAACTGGAGAGGGTTTTTAGGTGCCTGATCCCCAATGAGTATGAAAAAGTCACATTTTAGAGCTTTGTCGATTAGAAGGCTCATCTTGAAAAAGAAGATTCATTAATTAGTTACACTGGCAGTCTCTTTAATTAGGCACTGCTGAGTACCTTCAGTCTTTGTGATCTTTAGCGTTCTTAGCTTGTTGTACTTTATTTACATATTTTTTGGACACGTACGTAATTCTTAATTAACGCTGTGGAGTCTACTCCAGCTATTTCAAGATGTCACGTACTGTAGGTCTTCAGACGTGTTTACTGGATGTCTGCTGAATTTAAATTACTCCTTTAATCAGACCAGAAAACCTGCATCCTTTTTGGGGGGTACAAGAACACCCACCAGAGACATCCAGGGGAAGGTAATCCAGTTTCCAGGAGGTTTCAGTATGGGAGCAAATGAAAGACACTTACAAAATGAAACCTTTCAAAAGACATTTCTGTCAGGAATTTTAAAAAGAGAATTTGCCTGCAGGGAAATCCTTCTGACAGCAGGCTGTCAAAGGCACATCCCCACCAGGGTGGTCTGTGGGAGAGAGAGCCAAACAGCGCGGATCGTGTTGGGATTTCAGGACACTCGGGCAAGCAAGATGTTTCTTAGAGGAAGTGGAAGCTTTGTAACCTAATGGCAGAGCAGACATTCATCTATCAGCTGTGAGCCACAACCCTCGAATGACAAATCTGAGCAAGGAGGAACCTGAGGAAATAAGGGGTGCTCCTCCAGTTTTGTGCCATTCCCCTCTATTCAACTAAGCAGTCCTTTAAAGAAAGGATTTTCTTTTCTTCAAGCTGTGTCCCTCCACTGCACCAGTTTGGCCAAATGCGTTATTGTTAATGCCTCCACCCTGATACCCAGTTTCTGTCTACTCAATTTCTATTTTTAGAGGCAGCAGAGAGGATATTTTGCAGTGGATAATCGTAGAGAGACAGAGAACTGGAAGAGAGGATGAGAATATTACGCCTCCTCCCAGTCTAGCTTACCTGAGCCTAACAAAACTCTGTTTTATCCTTGCTAGCTTACTCTGATCTTTATGTCCCAACGGTATCCATCAATGTAGTACTCTCTGGTCTTTACACTTAATGGTATCAGTGATCAATATACAACAATAACAACATCTTTCTGAAAACTCTGTGCTCTCTGCTTCTCTTGCTGCCACTGCTTTCTCCAGATATAACCTTGTATTTCATAGGTGCTTATCTCCCCCTGAGATAAGGCTTGAGCTTATACCTTACACTGGCTGGCTACTGCCCTTGCACCAACAGATAATCATATAAATAAAGTGGGTGAATATTTCTGCGCCACCTCCACAGCTTACAACACCCCAGTTCATAAGTGCATTAATAAAGTCTGATGAACAGTCCCGGCAAAAGCACTTTGCCTTATCCTCAGAGATAAGAGAAAGAAGGAGAATATGAATAAGGTGTGCAAATGACAAATCCTGCCCAGACATTTAAGCAGAACAGAGCTGGAAGGTCTGGACCTGGCGATCTCCCCATTGCTTACAGAAATGAGGTCCTGATTAGTGTGGGGAGGTAAGAGATGCTGTGACCTCCCCTCAGGTTACTGGGGTGAGTCAGCACCACTGGGGCTGCGGTACTCCACAATTAGTCATGCTGAGGCAGTTCTCCCTCTGACTCGTTAGCCGTAAAATAAAGCTCTTTATTGCAGCAAATCTTTTAAATTCTGTAAAAAATAATTGAAAAATAATTAAAAAATGCTCAGGCTTCTCACATATACACAGAGCTGCACCTGGCAGTCACTTGGCAGAAACAAAACAATGGCTTAGGAAGCGAGTGCTGTAGGGAAGGGGCCGTCCTTTTATCTTACTCTTTCTGCAGTGTCCTACGTTGGGAACCCTGGTCTGTGAGTGCAATGATAACGTAAATATGTAAATAATGGTGACAGGAGTAATAAGAATATTTCTTGTCCCTGGTACACAGAGACATGAGGGTTTGGCAGCTGATGCTGCCACCTTCAGTGGAGATCACTTCTCCGGCATGGGCTGGCTCTGTGAAGCCAAAGCAAAGTCTTGTCCGAGTCAGATACATCTTTTTTTTCAGAAACCTCAAAATCTGTGCTGGCAAAAACTGAGCATTACAGCTCAGCGCTCGAGCTCAGCTGTCACCTCTCTCGAGGAGGAGTTAGGTGCTGGACTCGACTCGGTTTCAATTTCTTCACTGTGGTGAAAAAACTTCACATCCTGAAAGTCTTTGGAGGAAAGCAGTGGAGATTTGCGTCTCTGCGTATCCTTCCCGCTGGAGAAGGGAGCACTGTGTCTCCCGTGCTCTCTGGAGATGTATGTGACATCCTGTAGAGATTTTCCCTGTGCTAAAAGACAAAGGAAGAAGGGCAAATGATTGCTGACCAGCCTGAAATGGTTGCTGACCAGCCTGAATGCCTCTGTGCTGCAATGTCTAGCTCTGTGGTAGGGGAGGACAATGGGTTTTGTTTACTTTGACTTTAGCAGAGCTTTCAACACTCCATGAATAGTAACTTTATAGCTGGGTAAGCGGGCTAGTCCATGGACTGGATGGATGGACAAGGAGAGGGGTAAAAACTTGCCCAACTGTTGGGCTTGAAGGATACTGGCTAACATTTCAAAGTCCACCCAGGAGCCAGCTGCAGGTGGTGCTTCTTGGGGCCAATACTGGGGCTGGTACTCTGTGACGCCTTCATCAGTGACCTGACTGATGGGAGGGGATGTACTCTCAGCAAGGTGGTACTGAATTTGGAGAGAGGAGGGTATGTAGGCGGACAGGGAGGACATTCAGAGCAGAGTAAACAAGATGAAAGAGTGTATGTATGGATAAATTTGAGGAAATCCAGCACAAGACCATGAGACAGTAAAAGGTCTGGAGCATGTGATGTGTGAAAGGAGGCTAAGGAAGAGGTTTAGTTGAGCCTCAAGAAAAGCAGGACAATGGGGACTGCACTGCTGTCCTCCCCTGCCTGAACTGGAAGTACTGGTTCCCAGTACCACAGATGAGACAAATCCAGGATCTTCCCAGTGATACATAGACAATTTGCACAGCTTGCACCATGGGTAATGCCAGATCGACACAAAGAAAAGGAAATTTACAGTTAGAATGATTATACACCAGAAAAGGATGCCCAAACTGATTTGGAGTCTCCATTTGTGGAGATGTTCAAAGCTCAGCTGGGCAAGGCCCTGACCATCCTGCTCTCCTTTGACACCTGCCCTACTCCGAGACCTCCAGAGATCCCTTCCAACCTAAATCATTCTATATGACTTTTGTGACCCAATTTCCCCTTCCCATTAGAATTAATTATTTAATCAAATGACAGCACAGGCCTGTAGCATCTGAATATTGGATGTCCTTCAAGGGATGACACCAGCCTAACAGGGAATGTGTCGGTTGTACTGCCAAGCTTTCACACAACTTCATCTCATGGTAAAGAGTACCACTCTATCTTAGTCACTAGTAAGTGCCACTAAACATAAACCTGTGTAAAAATGATATATAGTGGTGAATCTCAGAAGACAGCTTCTCCCCATAAAATCCACACATGACACATTGTCACAAGAGTTATATATGAAGACGATGGTAAACCTTTTTTCAGACTGATAAACTACACAGATTGTCCTGCAGAGCTGAAGTATTATTCAGTTGGTTATCAACATCCTACAATCTTTGGAAAACTCAGCTGATACTAAATATGTCACACTGCAGCATACATAAAGCCCAGCTCCCTAGCTTGTCTTTATGATATAGTGCTCATAATTGTCAATGGAAGAGAAGACCACTGGAAAAATTAGCCAGCTGTATCAAGATGAGGCTCATTACTTTACATGCAGAGAGTTGCCTATTTTAGAGCATACTCTAGCGAACAGAGTATTGCTAAATGGAAGAGCTGATCATAGAAGCCCAAACCTCAGCAAGCAGCGTGGCTGCCCAGGTCCTCACTAGCTGGTTCCTTCAGTGACACCCAACTGCCTACTGGTTTTCCTTAAGGAAAATGAAGTCAGTGACATAGGGTCAAACAGCTTCAATTGAAGATGTGGTTGAACTACAACGGTCTTCAGGAATCTAATTTCTCTGACATTTATTTTCTTAGAAGAGTTTCCCTTGATTACTTGGTCATGTGTAGTGAAAGAAGAGATCTCCCCAAGGAAACGTGGGTTCTCCAGGGGGAAATGGGACTTTCCTCTACTAATCCTGGCCCAAAGCAAAATCTTCGCAGCTCCACAGGCACCAGTTTAAGGGCTATTGCTCTGCAGAAAGAGACCCAATCCATCCTTCTCAAAGGGCAAGAGGTTCCAGCCACTTTTCCAGAGATTTGTTTAAAGCTACCTGTAAAATAAATATGACTTTAAACTGTCAGCACCATAGGTACTAAATCAAGAAAGAGGACAGCCACTGCTAAGAAAAGTGGTTTTATGGTCTGAGAAAATATTGTCTGTAGCAGGTAACAGAATGTGTCGCTTAATTGTTGTGCTTTCCGCTCTATACTTGTCCCATCGCCAGCTGCAGCCAGCGCAGTGGCCTGTCCCTGCCGTGACCACTGTGCCTCCTCCACCATGGCCCAAAACATCACTGTGCTTTCAAAATAGGGATGCGGGATATCAGGGGAGTTGCTCTTGCGCAAATCTTCCAGGATGCCTGTTGTTAGTGGTAGGAGAGAGGGTGAATACGAGTGCAGTTGTTGCCATAGGGGCACAGCGATGAATTTGTGTGCTGCTATAAACGTCTCGGGCACCTGGGGCAACTGGGAGAGGTGGCTCCAAGGGGAGGAATGCATTTACCATCTGAAATGCAATATGAAGCAATATGGTCAGAGAAGTTAGTGCCCTAATCACATTACTGTGTGCTAGAGCTGCTGGGGAGTTATTTAAAATGACTTGGCATTGCAGCTGAGAAAAGCAGTTCCAGCGGAGTAGCCTGAGGAAGAGACCGTGTGTCACAGCTGTCAACCTTCTCTGCTTCTACCGAGAGAAAAATAGAAATAGCCCCCTGAAATAAGCACAGCCACCAGGAGCATCTGTCTGCAGGACAAATGTGACCCAGGTGACACCACCTGTGTGGTGACCAGCCACCTTCACCCTCCCCGGTGCCGTGGGGGCTGCGGGGCTGTGAGAGGTGGAGGTTGGCAGGAGCTGCTGATGGCTGGAAACCCCTCGGTCCCCAGTGCCTGAGCAATATAGGTACAGAAGGGACAAGTCTCCACGGAGCACTCTCTATCACGGCTGCTATCATCACATCACAGAAAAGGAAGAGGTTTCCCAGGTCCCAATTACTACTCTCTGGGCTTCCCAACCGCTGTGAAGAATTTTGCCAGAAATACCACTAAACATGAGGAGTTTAAAACACCCTCTCCTCTGTCCAGAGAGGGAGGATGTTCTTGAGTTAAGGGAAACTCAGTTCTCACTCTTACATTTTGGATCTATTCAATCCGTGACACAGGGCAGACTTTCAGCAGTTCCTTTGGGCCCTGGTTTCACTGTTTCTGAGATAGAGGTGACAGTATTTTTGACATACGATGCTAAATGTCTGTGCGAGAGTAACAGCTTTGAGATGTTCAGATGGGAGGGGGAAGAAAGATGTTATTTTTACTAGACTTCACTTTCACTGTAAAGACCTTATAAAACAGGGACCAGGAAAGTAAGCCCAATAATATTTGCCTGCTTGATGTTACCTTACAGAGCAATTTTGCTGCCTACCAGTGCTGACACCCATGAATATTTACTAGCCAAGGATGGCCAACTGGGAGTACCTTAAACTGGTCAGGAGATTTGAATTGCTCCTTGTTCCCTTGAACAGCTGAAGGCATATGCAACCCTGTATTTTTCCTGGGACATTATTGTAAATTGGTAAATCAAGTACAGACTATTTAGCTACTATTATTTACTAATAGTAATTCAGAGCTTGCTCCCCCACAAAAGGGGGTGTAGCATGGCCTTAGATTGCTCTGGTGTTTAAAAAACAACATCTGTCTTAATGGAAAACCAAAGTGTCCCTTACCATACACCTTAAAAAACGTACCATACCATAGCATAAAAGGATGAGTTGCCATCCATGCTGCTATCGTCTTTCTGGCTCTGCAACGGCGTCGAGATTTGTCCCACCTGACTGAGCAGGGACACTGCCGTATGCCAGTATAATGTGGTATTTCTAGCAGTGCATTTTTATCCATTTTACAATATTCTCAGTGCATAGCTTACTTATTTCAGTGTCTGTAAATCCCTGATGGTTATGAAAACAGAGGAGACAGTAGAATTATTTATACACAGAGATATTATTAGGAGTGAAATTAATGAGAACGACATTACGGGCAGGAAAGCCGGGACTGAAGGAGGGCTTCCTGCCACGGGGACCTGATTTGGTTGTTCATCTCCCAGAGGGACTCTCCCGATGCGAGCACTGGCAACTTCATCCCTCGAGACACTGAAAACTAAACCAGACAGTGAGAGATACTGGAAAAGTATTTTTTATACAATATTTCCCTACTGCTGGGGAATGATACTTAAGCCTCCTGGGGACATCTGCCCCGTGCCCTGGAGCAGTGGCAGGGATGGCTAACGGCACCCCGTACCTCTGTCCTGTGCCCACCCCTGGCCCTGGGGGAAGACAGGCTGCAGTGGAAGAGGAGTCGGCATTCAAAGATAACCACTGCCGTTCAGTGCATCACCAGCTGGGCTGAGATATCAAGTCACCACGGATGAATTTTTCAGACAGCAAACTGCCCATTGGTTATTTCCCAAGGAAATTGCATTCCCCACAGGATCCCCAGTATTCAGAGGACACTTCTCAGTTTGAGAGGGGGTTATTTAAATTCCAGTGTGATGCCTATGTGGCTACTAGAAAGCAGGAGGAAATAGAGTAAGAAGTACTTTTTTCCTAGTATCTCAGAAATATTGATTAACTAGTTCAAGGTCTGGTGAATCCCAAAGAAAAGGCAACATATTGAAAGCCTGACTATTGCTTGTGATGGAAGTTTATATGAAAGAGTTTGCCAGACCCTTAAAAATTGTAAACTGTAAGAAAAAAACTAATACTAAAGTTATTGTTCTCATATCCCAAACTCATATACTGATAAAGCATACATAAAACAAGTGAAATAGCTTATCATCAGTGGAATCCCATAGTCTTCTCCCAATATTCATAGCCAATGTACTCCCAAACAGATTCCTAAGTCTGTCTGCAGCAAAATAATCCTCTGCTGCTTACAGCCAGCACATCCCTCAAGTGCTGATTCAGGTGCACTAAGTGGGAAGGTTATTTCAGCTTATGTTCAACTGCCGGCAGGACAGCGGGTTTCTGGGAATGGCCACGCTCTGAGTTGTGCCATCGATTGACCTTGTGCCAGGCTCATGTGCCGGGCGCTGCTCCCTGTCGCTCAGGGACACGGCGTCCTGCGAGGGACAGGGCATCTCACCTTGGCACGCTCTGCCTTGGCCAACCTTGACATAACATGCAGAGCCTTTCATTTCTGATTAGCGTGTAGTCACGTGCACACCATTGTTTACACTTTTAAGGAGATGCCATCAAATATTGGGAAGCACTTCTGCAGCTGGGTAATTGAATTCAGAGCAACCCATTCCTGAGTGGAAAATTAATAACTTGGCAACCTCAGGTTTTACCTTTATTAACTCTTTCGCTAACACTCAAGAAACAGTCCTCAATTTCTTCGAAATGAAGGAGCCTCTTAGGACTTGTAAGAATTATGTGCATCTTCTCAGTTCATACTCATACCACACTCATATCCATATTTCATATCCAGCATGTTTGCCCTAGAAATGTCCCAAAACACCTGCCTCTAACTCTTAAAATGAACAATATCACCCACAGTGAGCTCTGTTTGCAGAATGAACAGATACCATCCATCTAACCTGGATGACCTGAGCAATAGAAACATGACCTGAGCAATAGAAACGTGACCTGAGCAATAGAAATTCATACAAAAAACAGTTGTGTTTCATGTTGGATTAACGGGTGAGGTGGGTGAATACACCTGTGTTGCCATTAACACAGTAACCGTGTTGCCAGTGTTGTCACTAATGCAGCAGTAGGTAAGTAGCTCACCATCAGAACTTCTCTTCAGGACAGTTGAGCAATCAGGGTGTAATAAAAGCCCAAACCCTCCCAGCTCTCACCTCAGAAGAAAGTTCACAGAAACTTAAGATGTTTTCTTCCTGGAAAATTGTTTAAGGCTCTTATCTCAGCATTCAGAAAGATCCTGCAGTCTTCCTAAGCATCATTTTTGGTCTGCTCTGAACAACCAGAGCTGACGTGGTAAAGGTACATGACAAATAAGTAGAAATATATATAAGGGTACTAAAAAAGAAATTGCTTGATTAACTCTCTCAGAATTTATTCCCAACATTTATAGCAAACTGAATAATCAAGTGAGTAAAGCTGTACTTCAGACTCAGTATAAATTCAGCACTAATCTGCTTATAGAAATAATTCTTTTTCAGGGGGAGGTAATATGTTGACTGAGATATAAAACCTGAATATACTGGGAAACAGAAATGTAGCACAAGAAAGCATATATCTGTGCTACAGATTAATTACAAGGAAACACATAACACAAAAAAACGCACCTCCCCTTTCTGAAAAAACAAACATGCAAACTGAGCATGAAATGGGAGTAATCCTGTTCGTCTGAGACGTGTCACAGCAGGAGCTCCAGAGAAAATGGTTGACATGGTTGTCTTTGCTGAGTGATCCCGCAGGCAGGGATGCCCTGCGGCACCCTGTGCACGTCGCCCCGCTGCAGCAACATCGCCACTTATGGCTTCTGCAACGATAAAGGAGAACTGTGCAAAACTCAGCAGTTCTTGTTTATAGGATTTCATCTCCTTTTGCTTTGGCATTTTTGATGGATCTTTTCCTTACTGCTGTTTTAAGAAATTTCAGGCCTCAAGCAAAACTACCTTCAGGGACATGGATTTGGGTCAGTCTTAACCAGGGTGAAAACCCCACAGGGCAGTGGGCTGGTAAGGGGAGAGGTGTTGCTCCTCTCAGCTGGGCAACCTCCATCCCAGTTGTGAATGGTGCCCTTTGGTTTAGGGTGCAAAGCCAGACCCCATTGGTGGCCTTCAGTTTAGGACGTGAAGCCAGACCCCGTTGGATGCCTTTTCTGCACGTCCCACACTGCCCTTAGGGTGAGCAGTTCTACCTGCCCTGGATGATGCCATCCCTCCAGCCATGCACACAGCCCCCCCGAAAACTCCTGATTCAGGATTTTTGGCCATCATCTCATACCCAGTCTCTGAGCAGCTTTGGGTGGTGGCAGCAGCACCCTCGTAGTTTGAACATGCCACTGGCACAGGCTGGGCACTGAAGGAAAGAAAGAGTGACAGCTTTGAAAATGCCATCGTGGGTGGACTATGCCTTCTGGTCCTGTGGGCAAAAGAAAGAGCCTGCTTGCTGGGACCCTTTATTCAACGCTTCCTTCAATATTATACTTACTGTATTCTCTATCAATTTAAGCATATATGTACATACTCTGTTTTCCCTTAGGCCCAGTTAATTCATACACTCCAGCATGGTGAATCAAAAAAGCCCTATTTGTAGGTTGGGAATTGCTACGGTGGCATGGGGGTTTATAAGGGAGGTCCAACCCATGGTAGCTCGGCAAGGCATGGTGTGGCTCATCCGCCTGACCCGAGCACTGCCGTGTTACCTCTGCACGGAGCACAGTACGGCTCCAGCGTACACTGGAAAACAGTCCTCAGACACCTACCAAGAGAGCATCGCAGACCAAAGACTGGGAAATGTGAAAATCAAATCAGAAAGAGGATAGCTCAGATCGCAGGTCTGCCAGCTGACAAGGAGGCAGCGGCGCTGGTGGGAGCGTACGAGCTTAAAACCTCAACCCAGTTAGACGTTGATAGACACAGAGCAATCTCCAGAGAAATTGAAATGGTGAGATGGATGGCAGCATCACTTTGAGATTCCCAGTCTCGCTGCTGATTTTTCTCAGCCCAGAAAAAGAGAAGAAAGTAATACAATAGAATAGAGGAGAGTGCATTCATTAAAGCATTTCTGTATCTGCTCTGCATTTTTCAGACCTCAAGGAAATCTCTGTCAGGGAAATCTGAGACTTTCGGAAAGTATATATCTCATATAATCGTGGAAACGAGGCTGTAATTTCACAGCAAGGCAGGATCTGATGATCTTGTATTAAATGTGATTTAACTTAAATTATCTCATTAAATGCTTTTCTTATTATTGCCCATTGTCGAGCAGCAGCAGATATCTGGGGCACTGCTGGATGGTTCCCCAGAAAGAACTCAGTGATGCAGAAAATCTGTGTATATTTTCAGTGTAATGTGTTTTAATGACACATTTACCGTGGTCCTTGAGTACAGGATAACAGCACATGGACCAGGCTTGTTTGCCTGCTTGCTTCCTTCCTTCCATCTCATCCTGTACCTGCCTGGCAGAGATCACGCCTGCTCAGGAGCTGACTCCGGTCACAGACCCTCTTCAGAAACACGATCCACAGCTGTCGGGAGTCCATATTACCAAAAATCAGTCATCCACAGCATGACTTTCCAAGGCATTTAGACCTTTTTTTAGTTGTCAAGGAACCAAACTGTAGTTTATCCTAAATTCAAAGGCTATCTAAAACTTTGAGCAGTCTCTACATTGAGTAAACACCTATGGGCTTTAATAACACCTAATAGATATGACAGGAGTCATCCATTAAATGTCCTTGCAAAATGCTTTCCGATACATCGCTGGATATCCTAAAGTTGGAAGGGACCTCTAGAGATCATCTAGTCCAACTCCCCTGCCAAAGCAGGATTGCCTAGAGCACATTACTCAGGACTGCATCCAGGCGGGTCTTGAAAATCTCCAGAGAAGGGGACTCCACAGCCTCCCTGGGCAGCCTGTGCCAGTGCTCTGTCACCCTAACCATAAAGAAGTTTTTCCATGTGTTTGAACGGAACTTCCTATTTTCCAGCTTGTGCCCATTGCCCCTTGTCTTGCTACTGGGAACCACTGAGAAGAGTGGTTTCAGACTATCTCTGTTATGACTGGGATTAAACTACACCTGAACTGTGCAAGAAAATACACTGCAACAAAAATAATGAATGTTTCACTGTAAAAAACAATTTTAAAACCTGTTTGAAGCCAGGTAGCATCTGCCCAGGGCCACGGTTTATCCTGTTTCGTACCCGCTCACCCAAAGCGCAGACTAGGAGAGCAAACAGGGAAGCACTGAACTACTGCAGTGGCGATGTTCCCCCCTTGGGAGGGGCAGCTGGGCCACCACCATCCCTCACACAAGCTTTGGTGCACAGCAGGACTTGGTGAGCTTGCAGAGCACCTGTTGGAAGGACACACATGAAATTTGTGGTTTATGTCTGTTGCCATTAGTCCTGCTTTGGGCTGGCTCCCTGGGAAAATCCTTGTCCCAGGTCCTGCTCTTCATCCCGCTGGGGTACTTGGCCAGGTAATGGACGCTCTCCGGCAGCACACATAGCCCTTGGCAGCTCCCTGGTGTGGTCTCCAGGGCAAGCAGGAAAGGGCACAGGGCTGTGAAAGCCAGCCTGGCATCAGTCAGAATCAGCTCGCAAGGGAAGGATGAGGGTATCTCCTCCATAGTCCTCTAGAAGTAGGCACTAGCAGAGTCAAAGCCAGATCTCACCTGTAAGGGACATGGCTGTTTGGTCCTCAAAAATCAGATGCCACTGGAAGCTGAAGAGGGAAAATGAGCTAAGCCCCGTCACGTGTTGGAAAGGAGGCTTTCAGTGTCCTGCAGGGACCTGTCTCCGAAATGGAAGGCTGGCTGCTCCTGACCTACACAAGTGTTTCAAGCCCTTGACAAAGCCTGGTGGGCAGCTCTTCTCCCAAGGAGCTGTATCTTCTCATCCATCACTCCAGCTCACAGGCTCTTGCACATGCAGGAGATGCAAGGGTTAGCTGGGTAGGATTGTTTGTATTTCTTTATAAACAGGTCAGAAAAGTACAAAAACAACAGCTACAAAAAAATCCCATGACAGTAAGTGAGCTAAACAATTCATCACATTATGTTTTTATATTTATACAGCTCTGCCGTAGTACCACAAAGAGGAAAGATAAAAAGCAGTTCATATAATTCACATGTTAATAGCCCACATATTCCAGAAAGGAAAACAAAAAAGGGGGGTAAAGTTGCCAGAGCACAGACATGAAAGGTCAAGGCAGATCAAGTTGCTGGCAATCACCAAACACAAAAGCAGCACTGTAGAAATTTGTATTTAAAGAAGAATAAAACAACAATAAAGAATTAGAATGAAAAGCAGGTGAGCATTTCATTTCCCTGAATGCTTTTCAAATGTGTTTGTCCTCAGATAAAAAGAGGAGAGAGAGCAAAGAAGTGGTGTCCTAGCAAAACCGCATCGGAGCTCGGAGCGCAGTGCTGGCTCCTGGGATGAAGAGGAGGACATCAGGATGATTTAGCAGGACAGGGGGCTGAATCCCACTGCCTTTCTCACATTTACCTGCAACTTTTGCTCACATTTCTTTTTCGTATGAGTTACAGAAAACATCAATGGAGGAAACCAGAAGGATGGAGGTGCGCTGCTAAGTCATCAGGACAACCTCTGCCCGTCTCATCTTTTGCAACCTGATTTTGCAGGGCTGTGTCCAAACTGGCATCATTGCTATTCATCGCACGGCTGCGCTTCAGAACTTTCACCTGCAAATGGGATTACAAATGCAATCATTAGTACAGATTCCCCAAGAAGCTTTCACAGTATTACAATTAGATTTCCCATTCTAGCAGCATCTAAATCAATATGATATGATTAGTTACTCTCGTGGATTACATGCTGCTGTACAAAACCTTCACACACAGAAATCTGGGTAATTTAATCAGGCAGTAATGGATTCTGGGAATGCTCCCACTGTCTAGAAACTTAAAATCATTCTGTCTCTATAATAATTTGCCATTATGCACCTGAAGCGAAATTGCCTGACATACCTGACAGTGGACAGCAGTGATTAAAACAGGTCACATCTCATCAGCCAAAGTGGCAACTCCCGCTGAATTCACTTCCAAAACTAAATTTGAGGGAGGAAAAAAAACCCCACTGCCTCTAGTTGTTTTTCCTGCACTATAACTTAAGTTTGAAGCTGTCTCTTTAAATATGTCTACGTGTGTGTTTGTGTGTGTGTGAGAGAAAGACAGAGTATAAGTGCTATCCATTTCTCATCATTTTAGTCAAGGCAAGAGGAATATATGAACTAATGCTCCTGGGGAAATGCAGCCGACCGAGGCAGAAATGAGCACATAATTTTATTCCTCTGAAGGTGCTCAGCACTGCTGAGCAAGATATCGGGAAGGAGGAACCTTTCTGGAAGGGTCTTGAAAGCAAGGAGTCCTCTGCTGCTGTTGTCAGCAGCTCACAGGAGACAGCGACGCCGCACGACGGAGCCTGAACTGCTGATACCTGTTTCTGGGGAAAGAATTTGCACCTGGTGTTTCCCCAGCTTGGGTAAACGGCTTGACTCCGCACCTCTGTGCTGCAGCAGCTTTCTCCTGCAGCCACCCTGGGACTGCAAACAACCCTGAAAAACAAACCGCCGCGCTCAGGGCTGCCAGGGGCGGCTCACGGCGGCGCGGGGAAAACACACAAACCCGCGCACAAAAGAACAGCGAAAGCTTCATTTGAAAAATCAGTATTGTATATTTTTAGGCAGACAATCCTGAGAAATGCGCTGCTGTTCATCATTTATCCTACCGGCATGCAACAGCTTATGCCTAAAAAATTCAAGACGTTATGTTGCTGTTCAGGGCATTTCTTTTTCTTACAGCACTGTCCCATTGAAATAGTCCTGACCCACGGAGCCTGGGGACTCCTGCTTTTGAGGAGGATTTTTTCCTATGGTAAATTGATGTTTCAAATAGCCAGCTGGCAAGAAAGGAAAGAAAAATAGCCATCCATAGAAACTTTCCTAGGCAATAATTGCCAGCGAACTCTGCCCTCATTATAAAACTCTACATAGCTTGCCATAAAAAAAGCCCCGTGACGCACATACACTTTTCACCTCTATATTCTCTGTAATAGCCTTGGTTATATTACTCCGTTCAGATATGCTAACCAGCGGCAGTGTTAATCTTCATCCTTTTTAGGGTACGGCTTGGTCTGTGTGCCGAGCCCGACGCCGTGTGCTGCAGAGCTCCCCAGCGCCCGGAGGCACCGCGGCACCCACCGGGCACGTTAGTCCTCCTGACAAGCGTCTGTTAGACAAATCTCTTCTTAATTCCCTGTTGGAGGCACTGAAGGAAATCCATGGAGGTCATTAATCAAAGGAATTGGTGCCGGTGGCGTTTGGGCAGGGGGAGGCGGGCACTGCTGGGCACCCGGTCGTGGCCACCCACCTGCCGGTCCTCCGCAGCCCACGGCCCGCCGTCGGAGGAAAGGGCTGACATTTAATATAGGCTGGAGATTGGACCCCTGCATTACTATTAATAAACAATAAAGCTATTAAGTCATATTAAAGCTTGGCGATGAACTTGTCAAAATGGATGATCTATAAATCAATATAAATAGCAGTGACAGGCAGTAATTGAATTCCAGTGGTCCCTCAGCACATGCTAAATATGAAGGGACACGACACACTGAAAATAAAGCAGGAAAGCTGAAAAATTGATAGCATTAACATTCTCCTGGCAAAACGTGGCATCACTTTGGCTCTTAATGGGGGTCAAACTGTGAATATGTATTGACTTCTTCTTTTAAAACAAGAAAATAGCTACATAAATCTCAGACTTCCCATATTAGAAATGGCTGCTCAAAAAGTTCACAACCGCTCCGGTTGTGGTCACTACAGAGCAGCAGACACAGCCCTCCTCCAATGGGTTCATTAGCAGGGCTTGTTGCTTTACTTGGGTAGCAAGAAGGATGGGTTTTGTGCAATCCCAAAAGCCTCTGAAGTTGATTCATCAGTTTTCATCTTCCGTAAAGGACCAGCAAAAGCCAGTCGGGCAGGAGAAGTTAATGCTAGCACGTTGCCAGGCTCTGGGTAGCTACATATCTCTCAAATTCAGATATAACAAGCCAGGCCTCAAATATCAGCAGAGGATGAGACAATCAGAATGGAAAGAAATTGGTGAAGTCGCAGCGAGCCTTTTAATGGAGATTCAAACGACAGCAAATAAATCATGACAGCTTCTGAGGATGAAATCAGGGCCTTGTTTTTTTTATTTTCTCTTGATGTGCTTCCCTCAGTAAAGGATAATCCAGCCTTTCTTAGTTGATTTTTACAACAGAGCCCTATGTTACTGGAGTTCAGAAACTGCTGAAATGGAGGGTCTGGACATGTTCCTGGAGACTGATTTGTCCGTGCTACCTCGCTCACGGGCAGAGGGCACCTCTGATCAAAAATCACAGGGGATATTTGCATTTCAGGGGTCTCTCTGTGCACAGAGAGGGAAAGCTAGAAACAAATATATAAGTGGTTGTCTGCATGTTGAGTGATGATCTACTAATAAGGTCCCAGAAGGTTGAGAGTGGCAGAGCTGGGACAGGGGATGGTCGCTAGTGCAGAATCAGTGCAATAGCCAAAGAGGACCCAGCGTACCTGGCTTGGCCACCATCAGCAGGCTAGAACTGCTGCTAAACGTGATTGACGCTCCTATTTAACAAAAGATAAAACTTCATTAGGGCCATTCCACACCATTGTGCCCTGACTATGGCGCATGTTTGGAAGAGTGAAAGGATGAGAGGGGCACTTTCTGGCAGTTACTCTGTTTTAAGACAAAATTGAAAATTAAAAAGGAGAAAACCTGTAAGGAACAGATCAAGGAGGCCAGCGTTTTCCTTTTAAATATAATTTATGCTTTGAGCTCACCCAAGACTCATCTGACCTATCTGATGTGCAGTTCTGCCTTCAGATTTGCTGAGCATGTACCAACATGAAAGGTAACATGAAAGGTTAAGGGATCGCGTGACAAAAAATTGAAAACCTTTAGAGAAGTTCTGTAGAAATGCAAGATGCCCATCATCCGTACCCTGTGTGGGGACGTGGGTCTGACGAAGCAGGTCTCAAATGAAGCATTTGCTGAGATGCAGAGGGCTGGGGCTGCCAGTCTGCGGCATCCCTGCCAGCTCCCATTCCCCATCTCCCCCCATCCCATCCTAAACACCTCCATTAGGAGTCACATGTTGCCTACCTGTGCCTTTAAACTGGCAGGAGCTGGAAGTACAATGTACAATAATATTACTCGCTTTAATCAACAGGACAGCACTGACACATCGCCCACTGAAATAGATGAACTCGCCTTGACTTTTCCCTGCATTTGCATCATTCTTAATTTTTCTTGTGTGGAGTTTTTTTTTACTGTCATTTAAAAGGTGAGAATTTAGTCAACTGAATGCAGTGCTGATTAGCTCGGTATTATAAATGTGCTTCATGGACACCTACTGCTTGTATGTCGCAGCTCTCCAAATTCCCATTATACTATTAATCTAGGTTTTATGGTACTTCAGAACTGAAGTATTAAAAAACTATGATGTAAGTGGAAAAATCACAGTGGCAATTTACCAAAGAGCTCATATGGGGTATTATGAAAACAACAAAATACAAAACAAAGGAGACTGTGAAATCTAGAGTGAGTCTGCTGGCCCGCGAGAACAAGGAAAGAGCAGGTATAACAGGGCAATAGCTGCCTTTCCAACACCGTCTACAGCATGTCACCATGCTGGATTCAGGGCTATGCACTTGTTCTTCAGTGGAGAAGGAAGAAAACAGTGTCCCAAAGATAAATGAATGGAAGGTACATGAGACCACTCCAGAACAATTTAACAAAATCCAGCCCTCTCCACTCAGATTTCCTATCTGCAGTATCTGTGGGAGAAGAGCAGCAGCCTGTTGTGATCGTGTTAACACGCTCTCCACATTTCCATTTGTTGTTTTCTCAACCACCACGCTCAAAGAAGGCTTTTATGCCACAAGAGAAACCTTTGCTCCCCGAAGACTTACATCCCCAGGGATGCTACACCATAAGCATCTCAGTCACTGCTGTATTTGGAGTACATTCTTGTGAGCTTCCAGCCCAGCATAATCATGACAGCCCTATTTTGCTCTAGCAGCATAACACACAAACCTGCCCTGCAGAGCCACAGGGCAGAGAGATGCTCCGCCGACCTCGCTCTGCTGTGAACAAGCTCCCTGTCCGGCTGCCCTCTGCCGCTCTCCGTGCCCGGGGCCAGGAACGGGAAATGGTAGAAAGAAAAATGGTTTAAGATGAAGTGCCCAACGTTCAGATGAAGTCTTACAAGGAAGCGTGATAAATCTGTCTCTGCTTCATCTGTACTTGGAACAAAACCAGGAAACAAGTTATTTTTTACGGGAATGCACCACCTCATTTTGTAATGAAATAGTCATCTCCTTGCAACGGACTAGAAAGGGGTTTCCCTGGGGGATCTCAGGAGTGAGGAAGCCACTGGGAACCGTTCCAAAATCTGTAGCTCCCTGGGCAAAGCAAGAGCTTTCACTTTCTATCACCCCTAACCTAAACCCTAACCTTTTCCTAAACCTTATTCTACATCACCCCTAATCCTAACCCTTCTCTAGCCCTATCCCTGGAGGAAAAGAAAGATTATTTTTTTTTTATTAATTTTTTGTTTGTGTGTATAATGTAAGTCTGGGAGAACTTCTCAACCTGTGTTTAGGGTCAAGGTTGAAAGAAAGAAATGCCAGTACTCCCGTGACAGTGAAGCTGGAAGAGGGTTGCAAAAGGAAAGTGGAGGCTGCAGAGATGTTGACTGTGAGAAATACTTTGTCTGGGTAATGGCTGGAGGAAAACTGTCAATGGTTCAGCCCCAGCTAGGTTTAGGGTTAAAATTATGGTTAGGGTTAAGAGAAGGATAAAGTTTAGAGCTTCATTTGCAGCTGGGCTGGAAAGGAGCAGCAAAAAGAAAGCAAAGGCTGCAGCAGCAAAATATTTCCAGTGCCTCTGTCGTACTAATCCTCACCAGCAGCTTGTGAGGTGGTGAGGAAAGAACGACTCACCGCTCAGCTGCACCTCTGCACCCCATGACACCTCCTGCCAGAGTAAAATGCCTCCCAAGTGACGGGTGCCCTTCCTCCAGCACCGGCCAACGCACAAAGTGCCGAGGGTCGGAAATAAAGGTAGTTTTCTTTCAATGTTGTTTAAGGAGTGATTATCCCCCAACTGTATTCTCTGTAATTTCTGGCCAATAGCCAGCACCAGCTCTGGCTCCTGGGCCAAACACACAACTGTCTTGAAAATACATGACTCAAAAAAGATGCTTTGCTCAAAGTGCCTAAAATGGAGCCTGACAAAAGAAAAACAGATGCTGCCCAGACACAAACTGTGCTGAAGCACATTTCTGGTTGTCCCCAGCCTTGTTGTTCTTCAGCAATATTTGGTCTCACCAATCTCTAGAGGCTATTGAACCAGATCCTGCTAATTGCTCACCTACGAGGTGGCCCAGGTGCAGGGAAGTGGTATAAGAGCTGCTTTCACCAGTCTGCATGGCTGCTTCTGCATATCAAAGACCTACTGAGAGAAGCAAGATCTTTGATTCCTGCCAGCAGAAAGTAATTGCAATCTTATTGTTCCCTGGACATGGGGACAGATAGCTATTTACTGTGAACCGCAGACTCATTGTAAGAAATTAAATCCTTTTGGTGGTTATGAATGTAAATACATGTCTCTTCTTGAGATAAGACTCACAGATTCCAGGAATTGTTTCCTGCTTTACATTTTGGGTGAGCAGCCAACTCTGAGCTTGAAAAACACACGACGTGAAGTGAAGAACACCCTTCCCTTCCCCTCCGTGACAGCTAGGCAAGGGAGGGGGGAAGCAGGCTGGGTCCAACTGTGGCAAAACCCTCGGGAGGATGTGCAAAGCCATCTTTTTGATTACATAATGTCTCTGCCAGCCCTTTGCCATTAAAATATGATTAAAAGCGGTGGCCAGGAGGAGTTCACCTTTAGAAAATGACACTTACAAGAAATCACTTCCCAAACAGATAGTTGCCTGAGTCCCTGAGATGAAGAAGAGGTTTGATGGATGAGAAGGCAGTATTAAAATGTCTCCTCACATAAGAAAACAGAACGAGAGCAATCATCAGAATTTATCAGCCAGAGAGGAGCAGGGTGTTTTCTCGGCACTAAAGGCACCCGATACACTAAATCAAAACCAGAACACAGGCTCACGAAAGAAAGAGACAGATGTCTCCGCCATATAAATACCATATAAATGAACTTTCTGGAATAGGGATCTTATTTAAGCACACACAGTAGTGACATCTGAGAAAGACGTAACGAATCAGAGCAGAGCACACAAAGTTGGTATCGACACTGGAACTACAGCAATTTGTGAAGAATAATGGCCTGTCTGCCAAATGTGCTTGGGAGTTACGGCTTTCTTATTCTGTATCTACTGCTTTGCAAAACCCCAGTTCCTTGTAACACCTGAATCAACACCCATGTATTTGCACTTCACCCATTTTGAATACATTCAGCCCAAAATGTAGCCCAGGCTCGTTGAAAGCCTGTCTTCTGAGGGCAACAGGAGCATCCTGATGAAAACAGGAGTGAGCTGTGTCTCAGGAAGCTACAGATATATCCACAGCACATCTTGATGCACAGCAATGATGCATCACCATTGCCGTCCCAGAAAATATGCTCGGAAAATAAGCGGTGCCCTGGGACCGACAGGCAGGGTGCCTGTCTGGACCAGCCCCACCGCTTCGCTGCCACGCGTGCAGGCAGTTGCCAGGGGGCAGTTGCCATGTGGCAGCCGCTGTCACTGCTCTTTTGAGTTAAAATATATTGCAGTCCTCACACTGAGCTCCTCGGGAAGGCAGCTGGAATATGGTTCTTTGTTAATACCCGTATTATTCACTTCGATTATATATATAAGCCTACACAGATGAGCTTCAAAGGTTGGACACTTACGTTTGCTGGGGGTAAATATCCACACTATGTTTTAAGGGTCTTCATTTTCTAAAGTTGGTGTCTTTGGACGTGGGTCTTCCTGAAAGGTTTAAACACCTCTCTTTCGATTATATGCCAAATAAAAAAGCATGACCGTAAACTTTCTTTTATGAAGATAAATTGAGTCTTAAATCAAATCAGACTTGAGCTCAAACATGACTTTTTTATGGCTGCTGAATATTCACCCATGTAAAGTATAAAACATGACTTCAGTTTCCTAATAGAGAGATACAGACTATGTGGGGCTCCCCTGGATGTAGAGGGCAGAAAGGAGTAATGCAAGGACTGAGGCTTTGCAACAGCTACGCAGGTGAAATACGTAGGGAAGGAATGGCTCAGTAGCACTTTATGTTAGAATAAGCTCTGAGAGCACGCAGGCATTACCGGGAGAGGTCAAATACAAACCTCTGCTTGGGAACAGGGGAGCTGGCACCCACCGTAGCCGTCTACGTTAACCTTAACCCTGGCGCTGATTAGCCTTCACCCCCCTCCCTGGAAGAGCAGTCTGCAAATAGCATCAGGCCTGACCTACTTCTGCCTGCTGAGCTGCGCATTCCCGTTACCGTGATTGGAGCCTTTCCGCCCTGGGTTTCTTCCAGCAAAATGTCAGACTGTTCTTCCTCACTCTTCAGAGGTACCAAATAAGCCCCAGGTCCCGAAACGCGTTCTTCTGACCTGGGGAGGAGAGGGAGGGACGGGCTGCGGTGCTGGAGGTCACCCAGCACACCGCAGCTCTTGGTGCCTCGGTGTTCGCAGCGTCAAACGAGCGGCGCTGACAGAAGTGAGTGACGTTTGCAAGGCTTGACTTACACATCTGGGTGAATGCAGCCTGCTTTTCACAGGCAGGGAATGGCTTTGTAAAGAGACATGGAAACTTGAACAACATGCTTGATGGCCATTTATTCAGTGAGAAGTATTATACAAATACCGTGTGTGTCGAACTCATTTTAGTGCTTTGAAGGCTGAGAGGAGCTGGAGCGAACAGGTAAGGTCATCAGCTAGCTCAAGAAAAATCCTTATTGCTGCAGCTCAAAGGCACTATGCTTTTTTTTTTTTTCATTCCTGAGGTCTGCCTTCTGAGCAAGAATATTCAGGGACAGCTAGCTGAACACAAAAAGTTTTGTCACTCGGCTCTTCCAAGGATACATGTCACCTCTTTGTCCCAGTCATTAGGAATTAGGCTGCAATTAATATGGTCGTTTGGGGAGTTAGGATAGGATAATGAATTAATTAGTTTTAGAAGTTTGTATTTGATCTCTGTGACTTGACCATTTATCATTTCTTAACAGGTTTTTTTTTATCCCTCTACAGTCATACAAATTGAACATCAATTTTAAATGGAGAGGTAACATTGTCATCCTAGCCAGAAGTAAGCGAGAAACTCCAGCTGCTTATCTTCATGATGTAGAAATAGCTGCATCATGTTAACATTAGGAATTTTCCTATTAATAAATAAGACAAGAGAAAAGAAGACTTGTTGTGAGTGAAACGTCATAACTGAAAAATTCCAGCAAGGTCCTGTTCCTTTTATTGTCATGATTCCACTAATGCAAGTGGGAATATGACTGCAGACCCTTAACAGGATACATTTTTATGCTATGCTGTGTACAATGCTATATACAATGCCCCATCCTTGCCAGGAGCATGAGGTCCAGTTTAAATTTTTCCCCACAGCTAAAGTGGTGCCAGGAAAACCAAAGATGACTGTAAACGTGTGGAGTCAGGATGTTCTTTCAATATATTGACCCTAGTATCAATATATACAGATCCTAGTATTTATCCTAACTCTTTTCAGTTTTGTACCGTAACACATTCATGAAATCAACACGCAGCAACTCTTGTTAGGCAGATGGCAGAGTCTGGTCTTAGTTTGATGAAGTAGTTGAAAAGCAAGGATGATTCCTCTTTGAAGATGATAGGGGATTTCTTTAAAGACTTTAAGATTTCTTTATGTTGCAGCAAAATTCACTAATGCCGGTTTTTCACACAATTCCATTCAAGAAAATTAAGAGATGATGAAGAAATTGCTCACTCAGACAGGCGACATTGTGGAATTTGTTACTGCCAGGGAGTCTTGGGAAAGCTTTTGCTGAGGCCGCTTCTGCAAAACCAGCAAATTCATGGTGGCCACAGATTTGACAGACAAACTACATCTGAGTAACAGAAGTACATATTTACGCACTGTTTGCACACAAATCCTTGATTGCATCCTTGAAAATCAGTGGAGCACTTCAACTACTATAGCTATGTATAAAAGGGCTGAGTAATTTTATGGCCCGCCATAATAGCATTTTTACTTTTGCAAATAAAGGAAACTTGTGTCAAGCAGAAAGATGATTGCCACAGGCATTAAAAAGAAACAAGTGCATGTATATGTGTAGCACTGTGTGCTTGACCAGGTTCATAATGCTCCGACGAATATATCATCAAATTTTCTGCTAATATTCAATTTCACTTTCATTTCCTTCAGGCGAGATCCACTCTGCTGGACCCCAGAAGCTGGTGAAGTCACTGCCACCCTGAGTGGTTAGACCCCAGCACTGGGTGGGGAAGGTCACAAGCCGTTTAAGGCCGTTTAAGAAACAGATTATTTGATTTCAACACTTCATTGTCTCCCCTTGGCTTCTGTAGGGAACAAGGTGACTCCAGAGAGAGATGCAGGACACCTGACACTACCCCTTCTACCAAGGAGGCAAGAAAGCAATGTGAGGTCTGATGGACTTCCACCCACCCCTCCAGTCCTCTTCTGGACAGGAGTCGAAGCACAGGTGATGGTCCTATTTGGTGTATTAGCCTTGTTCCCTGGCAAGTGGGAGGTTCTGTCTTCTTGGCTCTATCATATTGACAAGGACTGAACTGTTGTTCAGTAATATGTCATAAATAGCAAATACCTATTATGGGGACTTAGATCATCCAGGGATTTAATGAGGCATTAGGACACATTAAAAAGTCTTAAACTATCAGTCAGGAATGTCTCAGGTGGACCTGATTCTGCCTTGGCAAGGGAGAAGGGCTGGGTAATGCCTGAGGTGTCAGCCTGGGCTCTGCCCCTATTTCTAATTGTGGAATTCAGTTCACAGATCATGTCAGGGGAGTAACTGAGTCCTGACTCCACACCCTGGACCTCAATGGAGCCATCTAACCCTGTATTTTGCTTTCCTAACTCCCCTTGGTTGCCCACCACAGATCTTCTCTAAAGATGTGTTTGAAGGAGCAGCAATGTGTAGTGAGTTGCTGCACACTGACCTAGAAGACATCGCACTTGGCACACTTTGCAGAGGTGCTAACATTTCAGTGATGCTCTCACAAGCAATAGGGCCCATGTGAGCCTCAGAGAGGCTGGAGCATCATCCCCCCGCAGCAGGAATACCCAGGAGTGCAGCACAGGACAGACACACACCTGAGACATTTCTCTCTGACAGTATTAACTCTGATAATGATGTCTCCAGTCCAGAGAGGATATATTTCTCTTTCTCAGACTGAAATAAAAAGTTAGCATTTTGAGAGCTTTGCATACATTCCAGGAATTAGATATACTACCCCACAAACACTGTCATGCTGCACAGGGCCTCTGCAGTGCTTTGGCTGTATATGTCTATAAATCAGATTCTCCAGAAAGCAAAAGAGGGTGATGTCTCCATTAATACAGCGCGGCAAGGGAGGCAGGGCTCATCGCGTGACGGCAGCGTGGCTGTGTGGCTGAGGGCTCCTTGTGGGAGCAAGAGCTTGCACAGCACCTACAGCAATGGGCCCTCGAGGATGTAGCTGTGTCACCGGGCATTCAGCAGCAGCTTCTTAAGCAGCTTTTGCCATTTTGAACCATGTCCCTCCCCAAACAGGCTATGTCCTTTTTTTCCCTGATGTTCCAGCTGCGGCCAGCATGCTCCAGTGAAGGCAATGGAAAAATACATAGTTGTTCCTTCTGCTCTCCTGCGCCTGGAGCCCTACCAGGACAGGGGAGCAGATCCATGCGCTGCCTTCACCTGTCCAGGGAATGCCAGTCCAGAGGACGGTAACTAAACCTTATCAAGGGTTATACAGGAGCTGAACTTTGAACTAAAATTTCTTCCCTTGCTTGCTCCAACACCCATGGAAGGTCACAGCAGAGTAGCTGGTGGCTCCCTTGGCACCAGGCTAGGTCTCTACAGCGCACATCATCTATTTCTTTTCCTAAGAGGACAGCACGAGGCCACTAGTTTAAGTGACTTGACTTAGTTGCTCGCATGCAGAAAGAATTAATTTGCAGTGGCTGTAAAGCAGCAGGACAGCCAGGTGCAATCATGAATCTCGGCAGCTCTTCATATTTATATTAGGCCCTTTGCAGCTGCTCTAGAGGCGCCTCACTAACTCTGAACTTCTCCTGCATACCAAGTGACTATGGCTACATGCAATGCACTGTCCCTCCTCTCAAGAACACACAGATAGCAGAAAAAGATAAAATAATCAAAGGAAGCTGTTGTAAAGCTTTTCCTTTTGGAGAAAAAGAGGGGTAAGCAATTCTCCCACAAGAGCAGTGCAAAAGGATGGAATAGCCTAGATCGGGTCTCTTCTGCAGTCAGGTCAGGGATGTCATATATCAGGGACCAAGACAGCCCGATTTGTAACCCCCCAGCAGCTGGGAAGCTTGTTTTTAATCCAGCATTAAAGGTAGATATAGCTATATATTTACATCTGTGCACACATACAATGTATGCAAGTGAGACACACCAACAAAAAACCTGTACATGGATCTGGGCATGCTCCTTCAGTGACCGTGGTGATGGGGTACCAGCTGCATGAACTTCTCAGTTTGGATCCAGCCTCTCCCCATAACTTTGTCATTTGCTAGACCACTAACACAAGTAAGGCTGCCTGGTTTAGTGGGTCATGACCCACCCCCCAAATGGCTGGACAAATTTTGTACCAAGACTTATATGATTTGGGTTATGGACCACACTTGTGCACCTTCACCTGTGCTTGTGTTCCAGTACATTCCAGGTACATACAGGCTACAGGTGGCTTTAATGCATCCCTGTATCTTTAATCCCTGTTTTGCTTCATCCTCGTGCCATGTGGTAGCACACATTGGTATGAAGGAGTCAGCCTGGCACTTAGGCACTTCACCCACACGTAGCTGGGGACTGAGAGGATGAGGTGACCTTTCCCTCACTTGAAATCCATCTCTTGATTACAAGTGGTTAAAAAGTTTGCACCATAACATTTTGGCAGCATGTACCACTTTTCTTAAAAATTTCACAGGGAGATTTGGCAGGAAGGGGGCATTTCTTAAAATTAGACAGGTGTGGGGCTCTGATTTGATACGTGAGATATCCAGGCTCAAACCTCTGGTCAGCAGCATCTGCAGTGAAAAGCTATGTGTGGAGCAGGGTGCTCAGCACAGATGTCTTCCAGGATGGAGGACTCCAGTGCCCAGCACACACCAGCACCGTTAGCACTGTCACTAATACACCCCACATTTTGGTGCGCAGCAGAACCCAAAAAACCTTAAAAAGATGGTAAAAAGGGACTAATGGCCTCTGGTTAAATGTGCCCTGACAGTGAACTCTCTGCCCTTCCTCATGTTGCAGCGTGAGCTCAGGAGGCCTAGTGGGGACCTTGGTCCTACCAGACCAGGCTCCAGACCAGAGGAGGTCTGCAGCCATCTGACCCATCCCAGACCATTCAGGTGGTCCAGTTGCACTTCAAGACATGTCTGAAGGGGTCTGGAGAAGAAGCCACAGACTGTAAGCTGCTATCAGGGAGGGATGGATGCCTGGACACAGGACTAAGCAGTGTGAACCAGCTTGAAGAGAATCCATATGTATGAGTTTGTCTAAGACTCAGAAAAGCTAAAGAAAAGTTCAGTGTCACAGAGTCAGGGAGAGCAGCAGCCAACATGATTGAAAAGCAAGCAAGCAAGAAATAGAGTAGCTACCTGTTCTGTGCCCTGGAGACACCCCGCCAGCCTGGCTGGCCTTGGCCAGGAACCTGCAGATATGCCAGGTGCAAGCTGTATCACTCTCACTCCCTGGCTCTCTCTGTCCTCACTTTCAGTACTTAACTAGATGCTCTTTCTCGACATGATGGTTCATTTCCTCAGCCACATACACTTCTCGGGCGTGCTTTATATTATAAAGCTTATACTCCTGTGAAGGGGTATAAGAGAGTCACGTTACATGTTTGTCCCTCCAACATCCAGTACGTGCATCCTCTTCTGTTGCTGTAATAATATTCAAATATGACACAGAACTGGAGGACCACTTTTAATTTGAGTGAAAGACAGAAGTTCATTATCCTGTAGCCTCAAGGGAGCTATGTTCTGCGAGACTATTCCACCCATGTGAGCAGTGTACCCAGCCCTGACCTCCTCCTTCTTCTAAACCCCCATCTATTTTGTCTAGTGGTTTAGGGCATCTCTGAAACTTTCGGAATAAATTTACTCAATAAAGGACAAAATAAACCTCAACAGCCTGCAGAGATCTGGAATTTCACTAAATAGATGTAAAGAGGAAAGAAAGAGAAGTGTGAGTGTTTTGATGCTTGGCCTCGAATTGTTGCTGTGGCTCAAATTCCCTGCTTAACTAACTTGTGTCATCTGTACTTTTCAGCTCCACCTGTGCAATCATTTGCAGAAACATTATTAGCTGTCTGATTTTTTTCCCCAGTTTGCTTCCATAGCAACATCCATCAGGAAGAGAACAGCAGGAGCATATGGGGAAGTTACAAAGCACATTTTCTACAAGAAAAGGAGGCCAAAGCATTTAACAGACAGCACTTAGGTTTCCCTTAGTAACTGAAAATCCGAAATACCTCTCTTGTTTCAGTATGTCCTAGTATTAATTAGGTTGCTTAACAATGTACCAGTGCAGGCTGGAGGTAACACTTGGGTTGTCTTTAATTAATCAGGGTGCTGGAACATTTCTTTGAGATTTAAGCTTATTGCCAAAACACAATCTTGTTACATTTTTGTGTGTGCATGTTTTACAAGCAAGGCTCGGAGCTGTTAGACAGCCTTTGACATGCTAAATATTGTGGAAGAATTTTTGCATAAAGTTCCAAAGAGAAATACAAGAGCTGAAAATTATCTGTTTGAATAGTTTGAAATTCATCACCAAGGAATAACTAGAAACAGTCAGGTCAATTTTAGAATAAGTATATAAAAAAATAAAAGCGTATCTCCTGCTTAGTCATTTCTCTCCTTGCCAGTAGCAACCTATATACCACGCACACTGATATTTTATTAATGAAAACTGTACTGGTGTTCCTCTTTAGTTTAAAATACAGCCCTAGAAGCTCAATATGAAAATGTGGTTTTGAGGAAAAGGAAACAACACCTCCCCACTCCCCAGTCTATGAGGGAAAGATGGAAAACAATTTGCAGCATATCAGTGTTGGAGAAAGCTAACAGGTGAAATAAAACAACCCAGACAGCCATCTCTCTACCTCTCTCTGAAACACAAAGAGTTGTTAGGCCTTTTTAGTAAATCAAACGCTCCGCTTGCCTCTTAGATAGATACATGTTTCTGCCACTGCGTGCTTGATATGGAGATGTTGATTTTTTGGGGGACATTGCATACTGCATAAGCATAAAACTGACAGGGACACCAATGAGACTGCAGTATAGGACGTTGTACTGGTCCCTGGACAAACACCGTGGAAGATGTTGCACCAAGCAGAGATGCATCCCGCTGGCAGGCTGTCATCTGTCCCCAGTGTGACTGCTAGCTCAGAAGTGCAGCCAATGCTGGACGTAGGATGAGACACACCATAATCCTCCTGGAGCCACTGGGAAACTGAGAAACATTGTGAAATGTAGCTACAGCTTCATCTTTCCTCTTTCCACCTTTCCCTATCAGTTCCCTGCTTTCCTTACTCCCACATCCAAATTGTTCCCTATTTCACACATGCCACTTCAGCCTCCCCCGTGTTTTTCTCCCCATCCACTGTTGTCTTTCCTCTGTGGTTCCTTCTCTACCTGGTCCATTTGTCCACTGCTTTCCATACCTGCCATCCTTCAGGATCAGCTCTGCCCCATCCATTCGTCCTGCCAATGCAACTGCCCTTTCTGCAACCAGTTTAACAATTCTCTCTACCCCTGCCACCTGAAACACTTCTGTCCCTTCCCAACTCTGTACATTCTCACCTCCTCCCATGACTCCTCTTCCCTGGCAGCTAGTCCCCATCTGAGCCCTGACTTGCCTCCACCGCCCCAGTGCCACCTTCTGACCTCCTGCAGCCCTTTTAGCACACCACCAGCTCTACCTCTGTCCCTCCACCTGGTAACGGCAGAGCAGGAGGAAGAGCAGGAGATGTCTCCCACTACAGCAGAGGAGAGTAAAATCTGGTCACACATTTCCAACATATCTGGAAGCCTTCTGCCACCCATAACATGCTCAAGGCCACTTTGCTAAATCTGGGCAAGAGCCCAATGCGCTGCCCTGCCACATCCATCAGCTCTGCAGCCAGAGGAGGCTGCTGCAACAGGACCCTTAAAATCTCACTAAAAATCAAAATTTGCCATGAAGATCAAACTCTGGCCTTGGACAGCTACAGGGGAATATCGGTTGCTTGAGGTCTCTGGCCGAACTGGATGAACACACTCAGAGCTACTTAGGTACATATAGCTCTGAAGCGCTGGCCACTGCTGGAGGTTGCTCTTTGTTTGTGCTAAAGCTGAAAACAGGCAAAGTTTGAAACACGCAAATATGACTTTGTCCTCTTTCTACTGTCATGTCCCAGGTCACAAGGGTTTGCTGTACAGCAACAAATTCTGCCATTATGTAGCCATGTGAAAATAACCCACTTGCCAATCCACAACCACAAATAAAACAGTGAGGAACGTGAATAGGTAACTGCACTGGCTGTAACTCAGCCAGATGCAAATTATTGGCATTTGCTGGGTGGTGTCAATGCTCCTTTAAAAAATAAATCAACCAACCCTGTACCCCACCCCCTGATTTTGAAGGAAGAAATAATTTCTTTCCATTTGAGCACTTGCTTGTATTTCAAGAGGGAACCTTTGAGTGACCATGTATGCAAAGACCAGTCCTGTCTGATGAGCAAAGGGTTAAGGCTGCCTGCAGGACTAGCCCTTCTTTAACACCTGGTCCTCTGATATTACAACAGATCTCTCAAATCCAGTTTCTATTAAGGATGGCATAGGCAGAATCTATCCACCTAGAAGTTATCAAACACGAAATAAACAGGAAAGCAATATCTCTCTCCCTTTATTTAAAAAGCACCTGCTGCATCAACTAAGTTATAGCACAGATAGAACATGAAAAATAAGAGCTGGCAGAGACTAAATTGGAGAAACAATATTTCAGTTGGTCCTCCTACAGGAGCAACTCTTGTTGGACTAACCGTGAGGACGGTCAGAACCGGGCTTCCCACCCTCCTTGGCTTTCAGAGGCGGCTCTGCTCATAAATCCCGGCCAAGGAGTGCTGTTGGCCATGGCTTAGCAAAAGCAAAGCCAGCAAAGCGCCAAGCAGCCAAGAGCAGGGAGGCTGAGACGGCCAAGGCTGGGTAACGCCGCATTAGGCAGGATTCCTCTGTGTGTCTGAAGTCATCACGTGGAAGAGAGAATACATTGATTTGATTCCAGATGAGACCCTGAACTTTTGCTGAGGGGTCGTAGCCAGCATTTCTAGTTCCTAGCTCGGCTAGTATTTTTTATTTCTTGATGTGAGCAGTATGTTATTTTTACATATATTTTATATATATTTTTATAATGTAAATGTCATTTAAATATATGTAATGCAATTACAGTTAAGTTCTGGAGGGCAGATGAACCCCATCTTTTGTTTACTACAGAGTCATAGAAATAGAAGAACCAATAGGACTTCATTATTAGCAAATTAGAACAATGACATTGTTACACTCATATTATTACACTGCCATCATTATTAAGACTTTTAACTCCTGAATTGTGCTAAATGCTCTACAAAAAAACACCAGGCTACATTCAGGCTGTCAACTCTAAGGACAGGATTCAGCTCCAGACTAAATCAAGGTGCCACCATTTAAGCTCGTATGACACTCAAGGGGAGCCTAATCAACGGAGTCAGTGGAGCACAAAGATTCAGCTCACTCTAGCAAAGTCACCTCCAGAGTGATTCTGTTGCCCAAACATAGACATCAAGTACTATTTGAGATACTGTAGGCACCTTGCTGGCATCCCAGCAGTGATCTCACAGGCTTACTGACATATCTGCCAGTCTACGCAAGTGTCTCAGCTAAGTTGGGACATCTAGAATAACGCAGGCTGCTATGTTTGGTCACCCTCAATAGCTGAGAGGTCAATTTGTTCACAAGGCTCGACTGACTGTATTCAGTTGCCCAAACAGAGTGATATTTGAGACGCTCAAGAATCTGCTTCCTCAAATACAGTGGCCACACCAGAAGGGCATGGTCACCCTGTGTTGTGTCTACCAGTCTAGTGAAGTTTTCTCAGATACCTGCAGAGCATCTCAAATTGCCCTCTCTTAACATAGGCACATAAATTCCGCCTTCCGCTGTCTGTCCTGGGGGTGGGACTGCCTAACCCCTAGCTGTGGATAGGTGTCTCAGAGAGCTCCCTAAGCTTAGAGTACTGGAGTCAGATGCTCAGGGTATCCATACTCCAGGGCCTGCAGAATACCTTGTCCTCCTGGACCAGCTTATGCAGGAAAACTGGCTCCATCCTGGTGTCGAAGACAAATATTTCAGCTGCTGAAGTGTCACAGTGTGACAATTAGTGTCCAACACTCCTGCTCAAGCAAGCCACCTAGAGCCAGTTGCCCAAGGTCCAAAATATGAGATTACTGTAAGATTGTAATGGAATAGGCCTAAGATTTGTCAGCATGAACATGAGTAAATGAACTGGACAACTGGAGTCTTTCAGGGATCATTAGCAACCTGAGGGACACCAGTCCCAGAAGGCAAAGGAAGGACTGGGAGGAACGAGGGAGCAGTTAGAGGGCAAAACTCAACTCCTTCATTGAGTCTAGAGAATGGGATATAAGAAAACAGGGTGAAGAAGCAGGGGAGCCAAGTGTCAGCTTTATGAAGATGGAAAACCAGATCATTGCTTACACTTTAGGAGGAAAAGGGCAAGGAGGGCAGGAGATTAAGGCTGAGGGAGAATCCGCGAGACACGTGAGTCCTCAGCAGCAGCTGAGCCAGGGGTCAGGTAAGCAGGACTGGGGGCTTCTGCAGGGTAAGCACTGGGGGCAGGGGTGAGGTTGGGGTTCACCCTCTGGATTTAAAGGACACCAATACTGGTAAGAAGAGTATGTGGTGTGCAATTTTTTGTCAATAAAAAAGAGAAAGGATTGTGAAAAATAAGTACTTGCTTTATTCCTGCAAATAAGTCCAAAAACCTCAAATGTTCACTTTGTAATTCAACTCACCCTCTGTAACCAGTCTAAATCCCCTCTGAGACCCACTATTTTTAATATTTTAAATAACTCTGCAAGGATTAAATAAGGATTTAGTGCTTTTATCCTGCTATAGATAACAACGTGAAGCTCTTTCACCTGTTCGTTGCTGCATTCACTTCCTTTCTTCTTTATGTATGTGACAGTGATGCTTTCTATTCCTCTGCTCTGAAAATTAGCCTCCCCAAATACTGACACGCTTAACAGCTGTTGTTCCTCAATTTGCACAAAAATGGAGTATTATTCCATAATGCTGCATAATTTGCCAACTCTTACACCTCCACAGTCCTGAAATCTTTTTCTCTGCATCAGAAGGTATTTGCATACCTCAGGTCATATCTCGCCTCCTTATGAAAATCAAATGCAAACTATGCCTGTTTGTTTCTTAATGTATCAGCAGTCTGAAATTTCTGTTATCTGAGCTGGTTGCAAACAACCCTCTCAACCACGGACCCTATTGAAGTGCCTTGGCTGGGGCTCTGCCAGAAGCATCATCCCCCCCATCCCTGCTGGGAAAAGCCGGTGAGAAATTCTGGAATTTGCCCTGGGGGATAGCACCCAGCGAACGCCATGTGTTCAGATGTCAGAGCAGCACAGCCATGCAAGCGTGTGACACCTGCCACCGTGGTGTCACCATAGCTGTAGGTGCTCAGCTCCAAGCAGTGGTCCGTGGGGCAGGAGACCACGACTGGAGGCAGTTCCCTTCATCCTCAGCGTCCCACAGCACTGGGTGGTGGTTGCTGCTTTGTGCATGATGGTGGTGAGAGGACTGAGCAGGGTCGGAGGAGAGAAGCTGCTCTTAGTCCTGGAGTGTGTTGAGGATAACTTAGCGATACAGCTGGCTAGGGAAGGTGCCCTGCTGGACCTGTTGTTTGTAAACAATACAGTTTTTGATTCTTGAAGAAGCAAGGATGGACATCAGCAGAACTGCCACCTTGGACTTCCGGAGGGCAGACTTTGGTCTTTTCAGGAGTCTGGTTGACAGAGTCCCTTGGGAGGCAGTCCTGAAGGGCAAAGGAGTCCAGGAAGGCTGCACGTTTTTCAAGAAGGAGGTCTTAAAGTTGCAGTAACAGGCCGGGCCCATGTGCTGAAAAACGAGCCGTCAGGGAAAAAGACCATCTCGGCTGAACAGAGAGCTATGGTTGCAACTCAGCAAAAAAAAGGAGAATTTATGGCCTTTGGAAGAAGGGGCAGGCCATTCATGAGGACTACACAGATGTTGTGAGGTTATGTAGGGAGAAAATTAGAAGGGCCAAAGCCCAGCTAGAACTTAATCTGGCTTCTGATGTTAAGGACAATAAAAAAAGTTTCTATAAATACATTGTCAATAAAAGGAGGACAAAGGATAATCTTCATCATTTATTAGACAGGGATGAAAACATAGTGACAAAGGATGAGGAAAATGCTGAGGTACTTACTGCCTTCTTTGCCTCAGTCTTTAACAGTAAGCCCAGTTGTGCCCCGAGCACCCAGCCCCCTGAGCTAGTAGATAGGGGTGGGGAGCAGAAAGAAGCCCCCATAATCCAAGAGGAAATTAACCTGAACACTTCACACACAGCAGCTACAAGACTGCACTTTTTTCCTCTCTTCTTTCTACAAAACCAGATGAATATACTTTTTTTTTTTTCCCTTAGTTTGCCGTAATATGTTGGACTGTGGCCTCCTCAGCCATCCCCACTGCCAGTAACTGGCTGCTTGGTCCGGTCTCTTGCTCATTCGTGAGACACTGCAGCACATGCAGAGGTGATGCCCTCCCCTGCAGAATCATGCTGGATGTGGGGCTGCAAAGGACCAGTCTTCTCATGTGGTAATCGTGTCCCACCAGGCCACCTCCGGGCTGAGGTGCCTCCCTGTGCCAGGCAGCAGAGCTGAGTGTTACCTGTCCCACACACAGGAGATATTGTGGGTGTGACAAGGGGTAAAAAAAGCCTCACACAGTTCAACCCACTTCATTTTTCAATCTTCGTGAGGTGTCAGAATTGAATTTCCAGATACACCATTCTGCTGTGAATTCTCATTCTGCTGAGAGATTTAATGCTTCAAGAACATATTTTCTTTCTTGTTCAGATGCAGATGAAAACTCACAAGAACAACTATTCTCGTGGGATTTTTGCCCAGAAGTGGTAGAAATCTCAAGCAAACAATCCATTTTGTAATATCTCTGACTTTCCTGTTCAAAAAATCTCATGAGGATATTTTCCAGGACAGTTGAATTTAAAGCTGAGTGCTACCTAGGTTAGGTCTCCAATCCAAGTGAGTCCACATAAATTCATATTTTTTTTTCCCCTCCTTTTTAATAATGACTCGGGCAACTGAAAGAGAGCAGTGCTCCCTGCTCTAGCATCGCCGCTTGGTGCTGTGCTATCAGGAGATCTAGGCACAAATGAAATCAAACCAGCCACAGGGTAAGCACAGCATAGGGCTGACTCCCCTGTGGCATGCGGTAAGGTAGGGGCAGTTCAGCAGTTGGCTTCCTTTATTCAGTCCTGATTTTTCACAGCTCCACAGCCTCGCCGTGATTATATGCAATTGGTAAAAAAGCAGCACGCTGGCCCAGCACAGCTCTGCAGCGGGCAGGAGTGCACAGAGAGCCTGTAATCTGTGGGACCGCTTTGACGAGGATCTGTCTGGCAGACACTCGCCTCTGGTCTCGGCTTTCTGTCTGGGTCTCACTGCACCTCAATATGGCATTCTTCAAAACCAATAAGAGCATAACCACCAGGTGCTTCAAGCTATCCCACCACTAGATTCACCACCAGTACACAGCAGGAGTAAGACACTGGGGTTTGCTTATATTCCCACAGTTTGCAGTGTGGGAGTTTCCTGCAGGACTGGATCATCTCCCTCACCTGCCCATGGCATGAAGGGTGCCGGGGCACGCTCACACACAAAGATGTACAGGCAGGATCTGTAGCTGATGGTGCATATCATCTCTAATGGTGAAAGTTATTTGGGGGGAGAGGGGAGAATAAGAAGAAAAGAGGAGAGAAAGAGAAAAAAGGAAAAGGGAAAGGAAGTCCCTTTGTAGTGCTGTGACAAATGGCTTGGAGACTGTCATGGGTAAAATGTCTTGGGAAAAAGAATTGGAAGGGGAAAACCAGAGTGTAGGAAAGCGCAAGGGAGGGAGAGGGACAGGCTGCAGGAGAAAAGGAGTGTGAACATACGTGAAGATGAGTGGTCTGTGGCTGAAGAACCCAACCTGTCCTGGCGAGGTGTCTGTGAAAGTCCTTGCAAGATGGACTAATACATTCATAGAATCATAGAATGGTTTAGGTTTGAAGGGACCTTAAAGATCATCTAGTTCCAACCTCCCTGCCATGGGCAGGGACACCTCCCACTAGACCAGGTTGCTCAAAGCCCCATCCAACCTGGCCTTGAACACTTCACAAGCAAGAGACAGGGATGAGAGAGGAAGAAGGAAACAGTGAATTTTATAAATTTGATCTTCCAAACTTACTCCAAGGAGAGCTTGATGAGACACTGAGTAGACCCCTGGGAATTAACCCTTCCCTGGGTCTCCCACTGCTAAAACAGCAGCCAAAAGTGCCTCCTGTAGTCCCAGTGAGCTGCAAAACAACCAGGCACAAATGCAGCTTGCCCCAGCCACAGCTGCAAGGAGGAATTTGTGGTTTAGCACTCCAAAATCAGACTCCTGCAGACAGACTTTCTGCTCGGCACAGTGCAAAATTCGCCATGTGCACTTCTCCATGCTCCCCCTGTAGAGTTTTTAGACTGCTTCTTGGAAGGGGCATGTACAGCATGTACACTATCAAGGGCTCTCGGTATTTTTAAGAGCCTTATGTAAAAGTGTGGTTACATTAAGGAAGAATAATGGTATCACCCTTACAGACACCCTCAATCCTATTTAGCCTAACAAAACCAATGACTCTCAGTTGGGCAAAAGAGCAGTATCAAATCGCTGTTGCTCATTGAGGCAGACTTGCAGGGCATCCCATCCTTTGGTGCTCCCGAGACCCCAAAGGTTATGGAGAAGTTTCCAAGATCTGCCTGCAGTCTCCACCTGCAATCAGCACTTTTGTCTCAAAGACAGACGGCGTCTCTCTGCCATTTCCTAGAGCTGTCAGGTAATCACAACTGTTTGTGCTCTCCCAACAGATTTCATGGCTACAAGGCTTCAAAATGAAACAGCCAGGCAATGAGTCATTTCTCTGGAGAAGATAGGTGTTGACTAAATAGTTTAAGATTTTTACTCACAGTAGAAATAAAATGGATTGTGTGTACCTGCTCAGTCCAAAGCCCGCTCCAGTTCAACAGACATACAAAACCACTACCCTGTGCAAAAAGGAAAGGCAACAGAAATCTCACAGAGGGCATGAGAGGTAAAAAGGTCAGACCCACCAAAACTTTAGGCCATCAAAGTAGCTGTGAAATCCCATAGAAGATAGATTCCTATAGTGCAACTTGGAGAAAAGACTTCCCTGGTTCTGTCAGAGCAGGTGGAAAATGCAGAATACCTTCAGTTAGGGTGTAGACCGCTTCAGCACCTAATATTAGGATGGGTCTGGCCCTGCCATCAACTGTGCCTGGAAGGTGGGCATGCTGCTTGGTAACTCTATGAAAACAAGAAGTATGAGATGAAGCCCTTTATAGTCAGATAGGGGTGGCATCACATTCGCAGACCCTGGTGCTCATGGGCGACTTCAACCACCCTGACATCTGTTGGAAAGGCAACACAGCCAAGCATAGGCAATCCAGGAGGTTCTTGGATTGCATTGAGGACAACTTCCTTCNCTCTATGAAAACAAGAAGTATGAGATGAAGTTGACTGGCAGTAATGGTTCCTGAATCTTTTCTTAAATCTCTGAGCACATCTAATTCCTTCCTAACTGCCCTGGCAGGCCAAGCCCTGACGCGGGGAGCTTGACATGGGGAAATAAGGAGGTCTTCACTGCCTGTTCAAGCCAGAATGTATTGGCTGGAGTTATCAATCAGATGAGCAGCCAACAGCATTTGACGAAATTCTCTCTAAAGTGCTACACCTTGGACATGATGGAGTCTGGTTTTCAGCTTTGAGGTCTTTAAAAGACAACAATTTCCTGCATGAAGGTAAAAGGCAAGATTGACAATCTGGGAAAAGGGAAAAAGGGAAACTCATTCACTGGACTGGAGATGCCTGCAGGGTAGAGGGCTGCAATCCAAGCTAGTCACGTCAAGGCTCCCTTTATATTGACCGGGAGAAAAAGGCAGGTTTAGGGCAGAGTGGCATTTGGACCTTTCCAGGTCTGCCTTACAGTTCTGGCCATTCAACTGTCTGTGTGGTCAGATGATTCATGCCTGGCTTGTCTAAATCTTTAAGCAGTGGTCTGATTTCCTGCTTTCTCCTACAGCTGTAAATCAGGATTTTCTGCAATGGCCTCTCGGGAGTCCCCTGGCACAGTTGGAGAGGTTAATCAGACCCTGTAGCCAAGATCTTGCTAAATTCAGAACAAGGTGTGAGGAAATACAAAATGAGAGCTGTGCTCATCTTTGTCTAGGCAAGATTTGTCTTGACAGGGAAAAACAGGTTTAAAATACAGTAGAAACAGACCAACTGAAAAACATTTAGGAAAAAACCCCAATGCATCACTTGCACTTGATGTATTTTAAATGTCTGAGAGTAATGAACTGGCACCTCGCTCAAATGGAAACAAAAGAGGAAAAGGTCTCACACGGGGGAGTCGGAGGGAGTAGGGAGGGAATAATCCTGATGCACATGTTGTTCTCTGAATGTAATCCTACTTCACACTCCTGCAGGTTAACACACCCTCCACGCAAACATCAGTACTCTGAAAGGGTTTTATTTATGTTTACGTAAGAGGAAAACTTGTGTTGCCCAGAAAAGATGAAAGAAAATTAAACCAGACCTGACACAGCCTGCTGGAAATAACAAGAATGGAAAACATTAGGCGGTCTTGGTGATAATTTCACCTTTTCATTACAAGCAGTTACCCCCACCTTCCTGGCAGGCACAGGCTGCATACACACCATGTTTTCTGTGCATGGCCGGGCATGGCCATGGGTTGGAGGGGAGGATCCTAGAAGTTGCGAAGAACCAACGAAAAACCAATTAAAAAACCCCCACTTGTTCATCAAAACCGTCCACTCACTGCTTAGCATTTTTATCAGCAAAAAGGGTATGCACAGCTCATCTTTGCAGCACCTCTAACTCAAGAGCAGCGGTGGGGATTAGGAAAAAAAAAGAGTAATCCACTAGATAAATGTTTACCACCTTTTCTTCCTTCTAACCCCCGTGGCCCTGGGCGGCGGGGAGCCCACGCCGATCTGTAATGTGAATCGCACGGTCTCGGCTGGGTTCTCTCCCCCTCGCCCCGGCAGCTCGGCGAGATTCAGCGCTATCTGCTCGCGCAGGTAGCAGCCTGTTTGATATAACTGCTCCCCGCTGCACAAAGTGGCCAGGTGCTGCGACAGCTCGTTGGAGCTCTCCAAGTCACTCCGGCAGGGTTTTTCTACCATTATCCTCCCACAGCCCCCGGGGATATGATTAATTCATGGAGCGTCACTGAAGGCATCTTTCTGTGGCATATGGAGTTAAAGTGTCCTCTTCACAGAGCTGCCTGGGGACAACTGTGGAATTTGTACAGACAATCCCACTAGGTAGTCAATCTTGTAAAAGCACTGATATTACAAAGTAAATACAAGTGATCTATTTGTTTAAGGTTATTACTGTGACCGACAGGGTATTAAAACAATCTTTCTACTGACAAAAGATATCAGGCCTGCACTCCCATTTGATGTTCCTAGGCATGCTTTTTCTTCTTTCTTTCTCAGCCACTGAGCTTTGGGGTGTTCATCAAATTTGACTGATATGGAGATTGGAGTACACTGCACAACCAGTCCATTGAAATTCAATTCAGATATGGGCTTAAATTATAAAAAGAAACCTTAGCTAGTAATAACACTTTGATGTGCAGATGCATAAAAGTTTTAACTTCTACTTTCTTCTGAAACAAATCAGCTTCCAGTCATGCTATTTGATTCATATTTTATCTTTTAATACATCCAAAGCACGAATATTAAACATTGCCCTCTGTGGTCAGGAAAATTACACTGGGTGCCATGCGAAGGCTTCCATTTCATCCTTTTATCAAGGTTGTATATGGACGCTTCCCCGCAACACGAATATGCTGCCCAATGTTCAGAGAAAAAAGGTCAGTCCCTTTATATCTGGCCCCTTTTCAAAAGCATGCCATTTCTTTTGGAACTGGAAATTTCAGAGAAAAAAAGAACATCAACTTCCTAGTTGCATTTTATATTCTGACAGCAGACAGATGTAAGGAAGAAGTCAGTCCTGGACACAGAGAGCACCCGGACAGGCTCCTCTCCACTCTGTGCTTTGCGTAACTCCTACTCTCACAATCCCTAAGCCTAGCAGTAACCCTAAATTTATCAGAACAATAATTAATTATCAGCTAACTATAATCCACACGTCTGTGTGAGAATCAAGCTCCATTCTAATGTTATGGCTCTTGCAGAATGCCGTAAATAACACATCAAAACTGCACTGCACTACCTTTAGCCCTCAACCTCAGTTCTAGCTTTATACCCAGCCCAGCAATATCTCTGTGCCCCCAGGATTAAACATCAGAGATTCCTTCACACTGACCTCGTTCTTAGCATGACGACTCTCACAGGATCCAGAAATAAACATAGCTTGTCACTCACCAGAAGACATTTGCCCAGGTTTCATCTGTCATTTTAGTATTTCATGCTTCATCCCATGGTGCTAACCCAAACAATGTCTTTAATCCTAAAGGTCTTGGGGTTTGGTCAGAATTAATAGGCCAGCATAAGGAAGGGACTGAAGAGCTAGATTTATGTTTCATGCCTTCAAGGGCTGGGGTAAAGACTTGTGCTCACTGGATTGCTGGTTTCCTCCTAAGCAATAACATTTGTGTCAGAAATAAATACACAATGGTCCATGCCAGCCCATGGGAGCCTCACAGGCATGCCAGTGCACAGCCCTTCTCAGGCCCTTAATTCCTGGCTTTTAATCTGACCAGACACAGAACCTGCTTTAAGCTTTAAATCAGACACACAACTTGCAAGAAGGTGCATCCCAAGGGAACCAGCCCTCACCCCAATCCATGAGGACCTCTGGATGTCACCTCCAGACCTTTGATGCTGTGTCCCAAACTGTGCAGGTGGTGTCTGAGCCAGCGGACTCCATCCATGCCCAGCCAGGGACTGTGCTAACAATTAACAACAATTAAACAACATGGTCAATCACATATCCTGACTCTGTTTAGTTTACTAGTAAAGATACAGTAATAAATATGACCCTGCAGGCCCCATGATCAGAAAGCATATTCTTTATCCAAATCCATTTCTGTCTTAAATGTAATGCCATAAACAATAACTTTGCTTGGTAAAATAACAAGTCATTCAACCCTCAGGCACCAGTCTTGATTCTACTATGGAGGATTTGGCAGAGTACAATGCAGGTAAACAATAAATGATTAATTTCCCAGGTCCCTGTTGTACATATTATTGCTGGAAATTAAGTTCTAGGACTGAAAAAGTAAAACCAGATAATTGCAGAACAGTTTAGATGAGAAAGCATGTCCAACCAGAGGCCTATGGTCCTACACCCTGCTCAAAGCAGAGCAGGTTGCCCAGGGCCTTGCCAAAGATAAGACTCCACAACAGACTTGGCCACCCGGTTCCAGTACATAACCACCCTCCTTGAAAAGTGCTGTGCTTTGTTGGTCAAGTTGGTATTTTCCTTCCTGCAGCCTGTGCGAGTCACTTCCTATTCTTTCATTCTGCATCTTTGGGAAGCAGTTGGATTTGTTACCTGTACAACCACCCCACCCTCAGAGACAGCAATTACATCCCTCTTAGCCTTCTCTTCTCAAAGGAAACGAACCCAGCCTCCTCAGCTCTTCCTTGTATCTCATGTGCTTGGACTTCCTAACTGTTTTATTTGCTTTCCACAGGACTCCCTCCATCTCTGTTGTAGCAGATAGGCCCAAGAGTGGATGAATAATCCCGAAGTGGCCTCAGAAGTACTGGTGCAGTCCAGGATGTGGCTGGTCTCACCGGCTGCAAGGGTGCAGTACTTGCTTGGGCACAACCCGTTATCCACCAGCATCCCCAGGTCCTTTTCTGCCTGCTCTGTTGCCCACCTGCATGGTTTCATGGAGTTATTTGGTTCCAGGTGCAGGACTTTGCCCTTGTCTGTGCTAAACTTCATGAGTTTCTTGTTGGTCCACTCTTCTGTCTTTTCAAGGCTTGAATGACAACCCTGCCCTCCTCTTATGAATCACACCTCTCAGTCTGGTGTCACTCATGTCTGTATTCACCTTGGTAATGAACCCTGAGGAATGCCAATTCTACTTAATTATCAATTAGTCTTTGAACTATTGACTGCACTTTGAGCCAGGCAGGCCAGGTAGTTTTCCACCCACCTTGTAGTTGGTCCCTTCAATGGTCAAAAAAGCCAGATGCCTGCCTGGGACCTGGGCTGCTGCCTGCTGCCTACCCTGCAGCCCTTGGTGTGACCTGGGCACCGGTCTCTGAGGTTTGCTCTAGGCATAGCTTTAGAGCAAGGGCTAATGCTCCAGCTAAATCTAGGTCTGAGAGCCCCAGGAGATGGACAAGTAGGCTTCCTTGTGGCTTCTGGGGAGGACATCAGGGCTGATGTGAAGGCTGCTGTGTGCTCAAATTAACATATACTGGATTTTTTTTGGAGACAATAACCTCACTTATTGTAACACGGCAAGAGTTAGAATTAGGATTAAGGTCTGTACAGCTATGGGTTGGAGGAGTACAATTAAGTACTAGCTGGTAGGCTAGGATGAAGGCTAGGCTTTTGGTTCAGGCTAGGAGTGGGGACATCATGAGTCGATGAATTTAGTTTTTCTCCCTTGCCTCCCACAACATGTGCTGGATTTGGGCCACAATAGGCTTCAGTGGACCGGTCAGTGTTTTATTTATTTATGGCCTTAACTACATCAAGTGGTTAAACTTTGTGTTAGATTTTCCACAGAGGAAAAAGTCTCCTCTGCAGGCAGAAGGAAACAACTAAACATGTCAGACTGATGTGGGAGCTAACAGTGGTGGGACAGATGGACTCTGTTAAGGATAAGGGAGAAGTGGTTCCCTTAGCTTGACTGAAAGCCTGCAGTGACTGCAGGCAGGAATGAAGGTTGATATGAAATGAGGCCAATAGATCAGAGCTATTTCTAAGCCTGGTAGTAGCACAACATGCTGTGCAGCGATCATAAATAAAAAATAAATATTTTTCATCCCCTGATTTCTAAACCCTACCCCATATCTATCTATCTCATCCCCTAACAAACGAAGAAATGCAACCAACCCTAAAGCAAATCAGTCATCCCAGTGAACACTGCTCCTCATCTCAGCAAACATCTCTTGCAAGGACACAGCAATGGCACATGCATTTCGCTCACAGAAATCCCACGTTTGTTACATGACTCACTATAATATGTATGATGCCAGTGGCACCAAACGCAAGCAAAGGCTGAATTTTTTGCAGGACTCATTACCATACTAGCTTTCCAGCCCTGGATTTCACAGGTCCTAAAGCAAACCTAACCTAGGTAGCAGCATCTCTTGTTCAATGAACTGTAAGCCATTTGGTCTGTTGGCACCAGTCCTCAGTCCTCCTCAGATACTCTGATGGCAGAAAGAATCCCGAATTTTTCAACACCTGGTTTCCCATGCCTCACTGAAGCATGTAGTTTGGTGAACTATGTGGTATATGATATCTACCTCAGGATGTGATCTTGAGCAACATGGTCTAGCTTTGAAGTTGAAGCTAACTTCAAAGTTGGCTGTACTTTAACTGCAGGGTTGAGTCAGATGCCCCCAGACAATCCCACCAGCCTTAACTCTATGAGCCTGCATGTGAACTCAGCTGGCACAAGCCTCTCACCTGAGTTTTATAATATCAAAAAATCAATTTATGTGGTCCTTTCCCTACCTGACTGTCATGCCAATGCAAGCCTTAGTGAGTGTTGTCTGGGCCAGGCCTGAGGTCAAATTGACCCATACTGTTTTCCCAGGCTGACATTTGAATCCTGTGGGCTTCAAAAGATGCTCAGTAAATTTCTATATCCACGTGAAGAAGGAAAGAGAAGTCATCTTTTGCTTTTATGTCATAGCCCTCTTATTTACTTTTTCTACAGTTTTCTGAAAGCTTTCCCTGTATGCTTCTGGTTTCATAGGGGTTCTTTGGCTGTCTCTGTTCAACTTTTTCTCCTGGGCTCAGTCCATCCCCCATACGCTTTTCCACTACTCACAGAGGGAGAGGTGCTGTCGCTCTCCTCTGTCCAGCCTTGCGTGTGATGGCTCCCTGTCACCTGCCACTGCATGTGCCACATTCCTCTGAGCCACACTGCTGCTCTCTACCTCTTCTCTCTCACTCAAGATACAGAAGAACGCACTGCTGGCTTTACCCTTGTGCCTATCCTTTTTGAGAAGAGCAAGGCTTTAATTTTTTTCCCAAAGTCCTCATTTTCTTTTTTTGAGAATGAGAGTAAGGTGAACCATTGTGGCTTTCTAAAAACAAATATCAATTATAGCATTAACATGGCATTTGTGGAACTAGGCGAAAAACTTGGAAGTTTAGAGGTCATCTCTAGTTTAATAATCAACTGAGACTGGGACATCTCTGATTTAATTTGCTCTTTCGGTGATGCACCTTTTAATGGAGGAAGAGTTTCCCATTCAGAGCAAAACCAGCTTCCGGCTCTGCCAAAATTCAGCCTGGTGCAGAGCTGGGTCACTGCGCCCTTCTCAGCTCCACGGGAATGAGGACTTGTAGAGTGCCCTTGTTGAGGACTCAGGGACGGAGCACAAGGGAAAGCCCAGGAAGGGTTTCGGGCTCCTGCAGCCCTGATGTGTCCCTGGGCACAGCCCATTGAAAAGCAGCACATGGGGCAGAGGGATCCCAAACACATCTTGGTGACAACAGTTCAGGTCCTTCGCCCTCTGCAGCATCATCCTTCGTTTACACCTGAATGTACAAAATCTATGTTGTCCAGGTGGGTGGTCAGTGGCAGGAACCTAACCCACCCCACCAGCCACTCATACCAAGATGCAGCTGTGGCTCAGGTTAATTTTCCTGCCAAGTCTTAACTGTAATTTAAATTTCCTACACTATTTAAGCTGAGCAATCTGTACTTCAGATCTCTTGAGCATTAATAAAACAGTTATGAGAAGTTCCAGGATAAAAGGTTAAGCCCATAAAAATATGCAACTCATTTATAAAAATAACTCCATCAGGTTTTTCACAGACTATAAAGACAAGGGTGTTAATTTCTGCATTTGTAATAACCTTGGGACTGCCAGTGGTAAAAGTCACAGGAGTAGCCCCTCTTTGGAATCGGCTGCCCCAAACTTTTCAAAATCTGTAGCTATACCAGGGGCTTCGCAGTGCAGTGTCAGTGTGGCATTTTCTACTTCACAGCCAGGGAAGAAACTTGGGAGACCAAGACACATCCTTGGCTACCTCAGGCTGGCTTTATGAAGCTCACCCCCTCCTACAAGGCTCAGCACATGACCTTCTTCCCAACATGACCACAGAGCCTGAATGTCCCAGTAGGATTGCCCCTCTTAGCAGGATGGGCCATTTCAAAGACACCATGTTCTCCATCACCTGGAGATGCTCTTTGCAGGATCACAGAGACAATCTCCCCGTTTCACCTGACTGTGGCAATGCCACCCATGTGAGATGCATCAGGGCACATCAGACATCTGAAGCACCCTCGATGTCTTCTGTCAGCAGGGGTGACTCAGTAAGTGTCCATTGTGACTGGGGGAACCACTGGAGCTAGTTCAGATGCAGCCACTTGGCATTGCAGACATCCAGAGCACAGAGGGTAGGAAGACCCTCTTCTTGTCTCTCTCCCCTCTTGGTGAGGAGAACCAAGGCTGCCAGTGTTACCAGGTGAATCCAATTGAACATGGTTAAAACATTCCACAGGCATTTATTCTAAGAGTAACTTTGTTATTAGCCATTCCCATTTGGGCTGGGATTGCCAAGAAACTGAAGTGTGTAAACTTCCCATCAGATGTACAAAACCAGTGGGGTTTGGAGACAACTTTTAAGCTCTATTAAAAACCCAGATCCTTTGCTATTGCTGTAAAGTACTATGAAAAATGTTTATGTAGTTCCTCAGGAGCTCAGAAATTATTTTAAAATAAATCAGCTTAAAATAAACCCAATAATTCCTTGTTATACATGATACCATATTCATCCTCATATAAGCAGCTTTTCTCACTAAGCATTAGCTTGTATTTGCCTATCAATTTTAGAAAGCCTGGTTTCTCTCCATCTAGTAGCCTTTAAAGCCTTTTTCCCTGCAGCATTTGCTGGGCAGTCAGGTAAATGCAAGACAAGCATCCTCCTGGCTCGTTACCACTGATTACCCAGCTCTGGTCCGGTTTTCTTCCTGCTTGTTCTGCAGGCCTGGCCTTTTCTGGGAACTGCCATCATTCCTCATGGCAGCACAGCACAGGGACGCTGTTTAAAAATGCTTCCTTGGGCAGGGGGGGTGGTGAAAGGATGCTGCATGCGTGGTGTTTGTGGCACATGATGCTACTCCAGAAGCAGCGCGCAGCAGCCCTGGGGGTGCCCTCAAATGGGCATTCCAGGCTCTTTACTAAAAAGTATTCAAATTTACATTAAAACTGTGTAAATCTATGTTGCTATGAGCAGTGTCAACCGCTGAAACAAAACTCAGCAATGGGGGTTTCCTGCCTGTTTGATGTCTCGGTCACATGTTACAACACCACTAAGCTCCAAGCTATTTATTTAGCTTTATTCTGATATAACTAACATCTATATCTGGTCCAATATCTTATTCAGTCTTACCCGTCACAAACTACGCTTTAATACAAATCTCCTCTCAAACCAATATCTTAATGAAATGGAAGAGCTTCCCCCCGGGGAGGAGGGGGGCAGGCACCCATCGCTCACCGCCCCGCGGCTGCTGCCCTGGGAATGCAAGCGAGGAGTCGTCAGATGGGAATAAACCATGGCTGATGCCAGTGGGAGCTTGAGCAGGTCCCAGGAAAACATTGCCTCATTCAAACAACCCTAATTTCATATGAGATAGCTCACCATAGGCTGGCTATGCTCTTAGATGTATTTTTTTCTTCCTATTTGTGTTAAAAATGAGAGCAGAAGCAGGAGAGTGCTTCAAGCATATATTGTGTGAATAGGAGTAGCAATAATAGTACTTAGCCTTTATGTAGTGGCTTTTCATCTGTAGATTTCAAAGCACTGCCACAAAGGTACATTACTGTCATTCTCCACATTCTCCTGAAAGGAGAAGGGAGATGGCCAAGCTCACCAGCACATCCCACCACCCTCCCACAGCTGCCAGCTCTCACGCTGGCCTCCCCACCACTTGTTCTGGTGTGCTTGAGGCACACTGGGTTTCCTCTCACCACCTCCCTTCCCCAGTTGCCTATTGGGATGGGGACCACCACTAAGCAGGTGGGGACAGTCTCTGGGTAGGAGATGCTGCCGGGGGACTCAGCGCTGGGTGGTGCGGGGAAAGGACCTTTCAGTACTTAAAGGAGGCCTACAGGAAAGATGGGGACAGAATTTTTAGCAGGGCCTCTTGCAATAGGACAAGGGGTGATAGTTTTAAACTAAAAGAGTGTAGATTTAGACTAGATAGAAGGAAGAAATTTTTTACCGTAAGTATGGTGAAACACTGGAACAGGTTGCCCGGAAAGGTGGTAGATGCCCCATCCCTGGAAACATTCAAGGTCAGGCTGGACGGGGCTCTGAGCAACCTGGTGTATTTGAAGATGTCCCTGCTCATTGCAGGGCGGTTGGACTAGATGACTTTCAAAGGTCCCTTCCAGCCCAAACAATTCTATGATTCTAAGGTCTCTGTCCAGGCAAAGGCATCTTCCCAGCACTATGCCAGCTTCTCAAGATGGGTGGCCTGAAGAGCTGTTTCTCTACCTCCTGCTGGCAAAAAAGGAAACAGTCAATCAGCACCTTGTTAATCACACAGAACTCTGGGTTTGTTTGCTTTTTTAAAATAAAGGCACAGTACATATGTATATATATAAAAAGACCTGTATATAGGGGGAAAAAGAGTAACCCTGGTGCTCTTTTCTATGTGAGGAGCAGGGGATGCTCTCAGAGCCCTCCTTCATTAGTCACTTCAGCAGCCACATACCCTTGCAGGGTGTGCAAATGCTGCCGGGAGAGGGGCTGTCATGTTGCGGTGAGTTTTGTACCTGCCCACAGGTCTTTCACACACACCTGGAATCTGCTGCAAGGTCAGATTCCTTAAAGGTGTTCCGAGACGGCGACAGGCTGGAGAGCCCAATCGTCTCGTCACTGATGTTTAAAAGCGTTTTAAGCTGAGCTGCGGTACTGAATGAGCAAACAGCAGCGGGGAGCCCCTGGCAGCTGCAGGAGGATCTGGGCCTGTTCTCTACAGGGGGAAAAATGCATCTTCTGCGCTTCACCCTCCTGCGCTGCGCACGCTGTAAAACACCAGGATTTCCATGGAGATGGAGGCATTGCATATTGTTGAGGCGAGGATCTGAATTTATAACAGAAATATGATTGATCTCGAAATGCTGCTCAGGGGGCCAGGCACTGTTATGCTAAAAAGTGTGTTTTCCAGCCCTCTGCCACAGCCATGGGAGGCTGCCACTGTTAACTCCTTCAGTACCAAACCGCGCAGGCACCCTGACAGTGAACAGCCTGCCATAGCTTAAAAACTATTCAGAGGTAGCAATGTACCTGCCTGCCTGATCCCTCAGCTCCAGCTTTTCTGTGGTATGATCGTTTTGATAGCAGTGCTCCCTGTGCAAGGTATTGGGAAGCTTCAGTTCCCCTGGGGAGTGGAGGCTCAGCACCCCGAAGGATAAGGCCATCAGATTCTGGATTTGGAGAAGAATTTAACACGAGGAATTAACCAAAATGAGAATATTTTTTTTTATATATATATGTCAGCCTTCCATTAATTGCCAGAAACTGCAAGGAAAACATATTATTCAAGCCAAATAAGTATTTGGTGCCAATATTTTCTCCTTTTACATTGCCTGCCTGCAACTCAACACTTAAACTGAACTTGAAACCAGGAGAAAGCGGAGAGACACACAGGAAGGTGACTTGGCAGGTAGTTTCAGCCACTTCTAGCTGAAGCAGCTCTCTCCTCTGATGAAGGTCTTTTAAGCTCTCTTAGGACTGGGCAACCTCAGAAATATTAAAACCAATGTGTATTGTGCATCTGCAGAAAGAACCTTGGTGTATCAGTGCAGAGATGCAGTCAGCCTTGCAGCAGCCTCAGCAGTCAGCCAGGAAAGGATGAGGGTGTGATGCTTTGGGGGGAGACTTGAAGGCAAAGAAGATGGTCACCTCTACAGAAATAAGACAGAAGAGTCTGCGCAAGAAGCCACCAAGGGTTTCTGATTCAGCAGGGAGCTAATATGGCTGCTAAACCTGTCACAAGAGATTTAGCACAGTGGGAGGCAGGAAGCAGCCCCTGCCCCCTGCCCAGGGAAAGGGGTCTCTCTGCTTCCCCAGAGGGATGGCTGGGGAAAGGGCCCTCTGCTGCCAGCATCCTCCAGCCCCACAGCCCTGCCTGCCACCCAGGACAGTGTCCCCGAGCCCGGGGCTCCACCAGGGCACTGGTACCGCCATGAACAGGCTACTGCCAGCACCAGGAAAGGCCACAGACTCTTTGAGTCATTTGCAAAGAGCTGAGGACCTTGTGAATGTCATTATGGAATTGCTTTCTTTTATTTAGCACTAGAGGTGGAGGGATTGGAAGGGGGAATTAGCACCGTACCCCAGTGTGCTTCATTTCTGTGTACGATGAGTAAAGAAACTCTAGCCCAGAGGTCTTTGGGACTTGGAGTCCTTTGGTCCTCTCAGAGCGGCACACTTGAAGCTCTACCAGCCTTTCCTGACCCTCAGATCACTGCAGCTTTCCCAAGCCGCTTTCCAGGCTCCCCTGGCTGCATGGGTCTGTCCACGTTTCGCCTGTCCAGTTGCAGATGGAAAATGTCACTGTTAATTGCTTGGTGACAGGACAAATGCTTGTCTCTCACTGCTCTTCAGACACCACAGAAAATGAAGCTTTTTACATATTCTTGATTAGACGAATGGCCCACCAAAGGCAATCATCATTAAAATTCCATATACATACATATCATTAAAACACAGAGCTGGCTTGTCCACACATACAAATTTCCCAGTGTTAAATCATGGAATTATAACACTTAATGATGTTAGAAGCAAAAAAGTTAGTCTGGCAGCAAACTATAAGACAAGTACTGCAGGCCTGAAATCCATTGTAAAACTATTGCTTGGTTGTTGGGATTTATTTTTAACTCTACCCAGAAAGTCTGGAAACCACAGACTGAAGACTTTGTATTGTCATTGTGAATAAACAGAATGCATGGGAGGGAGAGAACAGAAAAGCACCAGGGCCGCTGTTCAGCACGAGATTTTTGGGAGGGCAGGGATCAATCCAGACAAGCGGGTCATGCCAGCAAGAAGCATGAGGCTGCGGGGACCTCCTCCTCATGGAGTTTAGCCTTTGCTGTCTCAGCAGTCACGTAGTACGACCTTCATAAACTGATCTAGGTCCACCTTAAAGTTATTTAGATAATTACATTGCTCCAGCTAGGACATTATTCTTGGATCTTATCCTTCTAATAATTTGAGATCCTTCTGGTAATTTCCAGCCTATGTTTATTCAAGACCAGTTTATGTCCTACACCTAAGCTGTTCTTCAGATCAAACGTCCCTGAGGGCCATTCCCTGGATAATACATTTGCAGTCAGCATATTCCTTCAGTCCATGTTTTACCAAGCCAAACACAGACTCTTTTCTGTTTTCTTGAATGGCAGCTTCTTTCCACAGACAGCTGTAATAACGACTGGGGTTTGGAGGCATCTGTTCTGGACACTGGTGATCAGACCTGCCTGTTTGCAGTCCATAGGATGGGTATGGTTTTGAAGGTCGTCTAGAAGGTCAATGGTGTCAGTGTAAAAGTAGCCTTACCGGCTTGAGAGACTTTGATGCTCGAGGTAGACAGTGATTTACCATCCCATTCTCTTCGGCAAAAATAGTTTTTCAAATGCAGCCAAGGGAACACTTAAATGGGACAGCCACCTTTCTAAGCATGGGACAGGGTGGGCTGGAAGCACAAGTCCTGTCACACAGCGCTCTACCACCATCCGCGGCTGTGGGCTCTTCCATTTCACACCTCCCAGGCCACTGACTAAGTTGGCCTTCATATGAGCATCTCTATATTCTGTCTCAGTGAAGATTTGGACTTGACAAAAGGATTCAACATAAAACAAGTTTCAGAGCAAGTGACAGGGGGATTAAAATCCAAGCAGAGCATAAACATACAAGGTTAGCATCATCAAAATGAAATTACTTTCTCCTTATTGTTCTTTATAAACTGCATATTGACCATGAAAGTGAACTGCTTTGTGTAGCACGTTCAATTGACTTACAGAAACTTCCTTAAATCAAATTGGAAATGTTTTGAGATTTCTCAGGAGAATAAATGAGAAATAAATAGCAAAGCAGCATTTTCTGAAGTGTCTAGTCACCAGTCATCATTAGATCTGACAGACAGAACAAGATGTTTAGAAAACTTACTGAATATGGTCTGTTATCTAGCTATGTACCAAGGCTTTTATCTGATATATCTCTGGTTTTCTTTATATAAAAAAGAACTCTGTTGTATTTGCAACAAAAATATCTGTTTATCCTAACGACCTTGTTGTCTACAGTATGTTGTTTCTGAGCACTATACAATTTATTTTATGGCAACATAGTTCTCTCTGTTTTAATATTGCTCTGAAAAATTAGGAACATTGCAGTTTGTCTGGTGAAGGGCAGACAAAAATCTGCTCTTATTTATGCTTGAATAAATCTAAAACAACTGTTGACTTAAGTTGCTCATCTAGATACCCACTGCTGTACCGGAGAAGAAACTCATCCACAGAACGCTCATTTTTTTCCATCACAGCTGTCCCTGCATGGCTGAGCCCAGGGTCCTGATGGATAATGTACAAACACCTTGAAAAAGTCATTGTCCTCCAGCTTAGATCTTCAGCCTTGCTCTGACCAGCCTTTCTCGGCTACATTACAGTCAGAAACTTCAGAAACCTTTTCCCTGGGTAGGGACTTACAGGCCATGACCAAGACACTTAAGCTTCTTCTGGATAAATTATATTGAGCTCTTGGCATTCTCTAAGCTTTTCGAGACTTCAAATCACTCTTGCAGTACTTTTCTGAATCCTTTCCAATTTATCAGCATGCTCTTTAAACTGGGGATCCAAGAAGTGGTCAGTTTGTTCCAGTAATGCTCTTGCTAATGCCTCACAGAGTGATAATTTCTCTTCCCGCCTCTCATCAGTATTTTCTTCCCATGCAGCCAAGGATTGCTTTAGCGCTTTAGCCACTTGGCTAGACTGGGAGCCCATCAGCAGTCAGCTATCCACCGTGAAACCATTTATTGGCCATTGCTTGCTGAAATACAGTCCCCAGTCCTATCACTGGTACCTGCATAAAAATATTCCGGCGTACGCAGTTCCGCCTCCAGCAATTCAGCCCAACGTCAAAAGGCACATTATTCAAGGAAGCCATCAGATAGCTTTGAAGGGCTACTCTTTATCACCTGCCCCCCTGCTTTTTGCAGCCAGTTCCCCTGGGGTGTATTCGCACCCCGGCTGCGGGGGACGTTGATGAGAACAGGACCACGAGCAGGCACTTTGTGAGCACGCTCCGCTGGGACACTGGTTTCTCAGATATAATTACTTTCTGAGATCCGTCCATTAGCCGATTTCTGAGCTTTTTGTTAGGGGTTTGTATTGCCTTGTGTACAGAAATGGTTATTTTTTTTAACAAAATGTCATGCGTTATCAAATGAAATGCCTTACAGTGTCGACTCTGGCAATGCTGTTACTTTTATCAGTCAAACTGCATCTCAAAGAAAAAGCAATATCAGGTTCGACAGAAATACCACTCTGCACTCATTTGCCTATGCATACAAAAAAGCAATCAATCTGCAAAACCTCGGCAAATAAGAAAATATATTCAGTTATTTAAATTTTCAAAGAAAATATCTTTAGTTCATCCGCTTTGCAATATTCCTGAAAACAGAAAGGTTTTTACTCCTTCCTGATATTCAGCAACTCCCATAAAATCTGAGACAGCTAATTTCACTCTCAAGCCATTTAAAGCAGATGGATTGTAGTCATGCACAAAACTCTCTAATGAATAAGTAAAACTACAGTTACTTATTATATTATATAATAGCCATTTGTAAAGAACTGATCATTGAAGCAGTTGAAGTTTTCAGTTTCTCTCTGCCTTGCTTTATTTAATTGCCTTTGTCTGCCTCGGGTTTGTTGTGCATTTACTGCCATCCAGTGCTTCTGTGAGATATGACTCCACCATCCACTATTAAGAGCTAACCCAAAGCAAGAATATTTGGCTCTTAACGAATTCGCTGACCTCATTTACAGAAGAAGTGCTACAGGTATTTTACAGCAATAAGCCAGCGCATCGCTCCACTGTGGCAGTGTTTTGAAATGATGCGGTATCTGGCTGTGCTGACGGCTTCATAATGATGGGACTCCAATTTTCAGACCCTGTGGGTAGGGCTCTGTCTGCCCAGCGTTGGAGGGGGCTGATTTGAGCTGCTGTTTTGCAGGTGTCAAAGAGAAGAGGCTTCGTGATGAGTACTTTAAATAATGGTTTGCTTTGGTTTTAAGAAATTAATCTTTTTGGTTACTTTTAAAAATTCCCTACACGTTATTAGCTTTTGCATTTTTTAGCCTGCAAGTATTCAGAGAGTGTGCTGCTTCTGCTTCCCTGAAAGATAAAGCTCCGTACTTGAAAAGCATCCATTTTACCTGGATGATTTCTTTTTTTTTTCTTTTTGGACAAATATCATACTTCATAAGATCTGCACACCTTTATACAATGGCTAAGAAAGTTAAAGTAGTAAAGATTTCAGATCCAAATTTTGCATATTCTCATGAAATGTTGGGTGGGGTTCAAAATGATCAGTCCCTGTAGAAGAAAAAAATGGTACTCCCACATTTTAATATGTCCCAATGTCTTTATTTTCCGAGGAATAAGCCATCTGGGGCTTCGGAAAGGCCAAAACTGTTACTTCAGATTTCATGAGGAGACAGGCAGAAGACGGACCAGGTAAAATGAGAAGTTTAGGGCTGTGAGCTGGGGAGCCAGGCTCAACCCTGATCCTCGCCAAGTCATTCAGACCACGGTTTTGAACCTCTGTACGTACTCCTTGGTTTGGGTGAGTGTGAGATACCTGACAGCTTTAGGTATCCAGCCATCTTCTTTATACTTTCAGGGTTTACCAGCTAGTAGCATTTTCCTTATTGCAACAATATAATACATTGTGCTGAAAATTTACTTAAGGAGAAAAGTGTATTCATGTATTTAAAATGATGTCTATTTTGCCATTTTATGATGATTTAAGGAAGCCAGAACTTGTAGTATATGGCACTTAACCACTTTTTTTTTAATGTGAGGAAGGCCAAACATTTGAACAGGCTGCCCAGAGAAGTTGTAGGGTCTCCATCCTTGGAGATATTCCTGACTGAACATGATCCTGAGCAACCTGCTGTGACTGACTGCTCTGAGCAGGGTATGGACTAGATGGTCTCCAGAGGTGCTTCCAGCCTCATCAATTTGTCGTTGCATGGTACAATATATAGATTTGTCCTGAAACAAAATATATAGATGCAGGAAAATATTGTACACCATCCCTAGCAAAAATCATAGCCAAACAGTTTAAATATGCTAATGAGCTAATCGCTTTTCATTTTCTATTAAGATAATGAACCTCTAACAACACAGCAACTCGTGATAGCATTCATAAATATAACATAATTTAACTTTCAATATACTAAAATGTTTAAGCACATGCTTAAGTATCAGTATAATCCTCCTGTGATCGATACTCAGATTTAGGCTAAGCATGTGTTAGACAAACACATAAGCTTTACCTCTTTTAACACACCCACTGCTCTGGTATCTGTATTCCAGACCATGGAGCTGGCTCATAAAGGGCAAAACAAAGGTTTTATGGATACTAGAAGCTGGTATGCGTCCAGGTGAGATAGAAGTGAACTGGGAGAGCAAGAGCCCAAAGAAGGGAAAACTTGGCCCAGAAAACACTTCCTGCTACAACCATAAATTCCCATATAAAGCTTTGAGGACATGCAATTCAATAACTCCACATATCCCAAGTAAGTTTGGCTTCAGGCTGAAAATATAGGGGATTTGTGCTTCTACAGCTCTATTTAACCAGCAAGGCTGGTATACGTGAAGCCCCTCAGCTATCCTGATCCAGTTTTCATGATCATCTGGTCCTTGCCCAGCACAGCACCCCAGAGGTCACCCCATCCCCAGGAGCACATGACATATCAGGCACAGCGCTCCATGAGCACCAAAGCCTTCATCTCCCCTTACCACCAATCCACCCTATGTGTACACCTTCCCCAGCCCTTCCCTTCCTCCTTGAGCAGAAGAAAAAAAAGCCTCCACACCTGTGTGACGTGAATACCCACACCACTGTACGCACCTGAGCAGCAGCGCCGTACTGCCGCTGAATGCTCTTTCCTTAGTTTCTGTCCCATAGCAGCAGGAGGCTACAAGGAACTGCTGAATGCAATGTTTCAGTATTAGATTCCATGCTACAGTGTTTTATTTTATTTTAAAAATCATGTTAATTAAAAATATTTGCCTCAGTTAATTTCTGTGGCTTAGAGAATTTCAACTGAACCTTTAAAAAAAATTCTTTTTCCCTTTATTGTTGTTGCTAATTTTGTGTTTCTTTCAGAGTGGTGAGTCAAAGGGGTTTAATCTGATTCACTTTGTTTTTTAATTGATTCCAGTTCCAGATGGTTTTACATCCTTCAAATGCCTTAAACAGTGATGGCAGAGAAATGCAGATCCATTTGAATAACCAAAAAAACTGTCCTGAAGACTTCCACCCTGATATAAAGCAAAACCCAAAAGCACAAAAATCTCAGACAGGACTTTGCTGAGGACATTTATAGGATACCTGAACCATGTGGAGCAAACTGTAGGTTTTTAATCCCCAGCAGAAAACAAAACAACTTATTAGTGGATTTTTTTTTTAATTACTTCTCTCTATGGCTTAAAAAAATATCACAGACACATAAAAGAAATAGCTTGAGGTTTGTGAGTCATGGGGGTAGGAGGGAGGTTGTTTGTTGATCTCACTTTTTTTAAGTAAAAGGTAGAGTCTGATCCTATGGCTGGGTCCACCAGCAGCTTTTTCACCCACGTGGGCCCATGTACATCTACATGATGCTCTTAATTCTAGACTGGCCCCAGATTGTCCTGAATGGAAGTACTGAGATCTGAATGAGCTTTGACACTGCTCAGCCCACAGCTTTAAATGAAAAACTGATCATTTAAGCCTATTTAAAAATATTAAAAAATATGTAGCATGCTGACATCACAGTTGAACCACAGAATATAGGTTTGCTTTTGAAGTGGCAGGAGAAGAACTGGTTTTCTGGTCAGTCTCATCTAACCTGTTCCCAGATGCCTGCACTGTCGGTATCTCAGCTCCTTATTTCATCATGGCCTAGTCTGTTATTCATACTGTTAGGTTTGTCACAGTATGTAACCTACCCATTCTCATACTTGGTTTCTTCCCCTACACTCTCTGAAGAACTCTTGGCCTTATACATCTGCTGACATGGAAGTATTTACAGGCTATGACGTTATCCCAGTGATGTCCCTTCCTGTACTGCATCATAACAGGTTTCTTCAGGAGCTCCTCCTCATATTACCCAGATTTTAAATTGTCTTTGGTTTGTGCTTTTCCTCTGTGCAATTTTAATTTTTTTTCTGGATCTGAAATGAGCATTGGCAGGTAAACATGCAGTGGATGCTCCATAGGCTTGGCAGAGCTGGGCATTAAAACAAGCAAAGGAAAAGAAACCTTGCTGTGATTGCAACCAGAAATCTCTTCAGTCATTTCATGGTACCTGATTAGACATAAATCCCACCAAATTCAAATATATTAGTTGGGCTCTGTCTAAAGCGAGAGCAATCTGGGAGTCATCACAGCTTCTGAGAGTAACTGAGAAAACATAGCACAGCTAAATTAATCACACAGAAATGTAGTGGCTTGCACAAATCTCCTTTTTCAAGTTGGGAATTTGGTGCGATTAACAAACAAGTTTATAAAGCTCATCAGGAGCTTTCTATCAAAAGGATTTTTTGATTTAGTGTGACTGTGGGTAAATGATGGGAGATGTAGTTCCACCAAAGAGACGATCCTCAGGCCCTCAGTCCTTCATACGTTCCCAGGAGGCTGACAAGGACCCACAGAGGTAGTTGAGAGAAAGCAAAGTAGGTTGCTGCATTCCTTCCCCGGGATTTTCGGCTATGAGGTAGCAAAGCCTGAAGACTAATGCCACACAGGAAAATGGGAGCAAAGAGGACATAAACTCATACCCCCATAGTCTGCATCTTCAGGGACAGGTACGTGCTATAGATCACAGCTTGAAGTAAAAAACATCTAGATGTTTCTAAATTAGATGGTATTTTTTGAACAATTTGTTCAGATTTTTATGTGCACTCATGTGAATATTCCAGCCTGCATCAGGACAAAACAACAAATGTTGAAGAACTCATTTTTCCCATGGGATGAAAAACCTAATTTCTACTTGGCTGTAGAAAATAAACAATTCACAGTAGCTTAGAGGCTTAATTAAAAGCAGACTATACCTGTGGTAAGAACTGGCAAACATCGACTTTTTAATGGCTTCTGTGAGCAATCAAAAAAAAAAACCTACTTGACTTTGCAGGGTAAGGAGAAATGTAATTCTGAAGAGCAGCCAGGCTTTGGGACCCTGACCTTTGCTGACGGTACCTTTGGAGATAAACAAGACTAAGGCAAGCACTTAAGTGATGCACAGGATAGAAAATATTACCTTAACGAGATATATTTTATAGGGCTGTGTGTTTTTACTACCAGGCCACGATTAAGACCTAATGAAAACCAGAAACAGAAGTGCTTTTGAGATGGTGGAAACAAAATTTATTGCCACTGGTCGAACGGCAAAGGGACATAAGCCGGTTTCCCAGCGCTTGCTGTGCAGCCAGGGAGCCGCTGTGAAGCGATGCAGCTGGCCACCTTGTGGAAAACGCAGTAACACTCAGCAGAGATTACACATGCAGGATTTTAAAGAAATTATGCTAAAACATGCAGAGTTTAATTTTATTTTAAAGGATTGTTTACTGTGAACCTTCTAAGACCCTCATTTGCTCTAAGGACTGGCTCACAAGTGAATAGAAAGCCATCATTGCAGAGCTGAACAGGATTCAGCAGTCCTTGATACATGATCCGAGGGCTGGAGCACCTCTCCTATGAGGAGAGGCTGAAGGAGTTGGGGCTGTTCAGCCTGGAGAAGAGAAGGCTCCGGGGAGATCTTATTGCGGCCTTCCAGTACCTAAAGGGGGCCTACAGGAGAGCTGGGGAAGGACTTTTTACTAGGGCATGTAGTGANGGTGGTAAGGCACTGGAACAGGTTGTCCAGAGAGGTTGTTGAGGCCCCATCCCTGGAGGTGTTCAAGGCCAGGCTGGACATGGCCTTGGGCAGCCTGGTCCAGTGGGAGGTGTCCCTGCCTATGGCAGGGGGGTTGGACTAGATGATCTTCAAGGTCCTTTCCAACCTAAACCATTCTATGATTCTATGTTCCAAGAAGAAATAATTAATAGCCTTGAACAGGATAGCAGATGAATAGAAAATGGTTCCTATCAAACCCTGATCCTTGTCACTGCTCTAAAACACGCTTGTGCGAATGGTTCTAAACAGTCCATTTGTTTAAAGGTCCCTTTTTGCTGTGCTGAATCTCCCTCCTAGAAAGAGAGCCACATTTCATGTTAATAGTAGTGCCGCAGCCAGCAGACCCCCTGCAAGCATAGCGCTCGTCGCTGCTGCGTCCGCTGGCTTGCAATGAGGTTCATTCCACACTGATTCATTACCAGGGAGAAGATGCAATAGCAAATTCTTTCAGTCTTGCTGACTTGTTCATCTGTGAGTCAAATAAACAGAAGAGGAAGCTGGTTAATTTGGTAGCAGGAAGGCTTTCCTCATTGAAACATCACAGGCAATAAATAACCATTCAGTGGGTTTGCGTTTGTTCTCTTGATTATTCCATGTCTGTACCAAAGAGAAATCATCTGGTGTTATGTTTAAATGAAGACAAAAATACATATCATCATTTGTACCGAAGTCATACGGGGGAACCCAAGATGTTTGCAAAGAAAGATTATAACGGAAAATAAAACACACACAATTTATAAGACTTTAATCCTTTTTCTTCTTTCTTTTAGACAAGCTCATTACAGAAGGAGAACTGAATTTCTGCAGTAGCTGCCTTCGCTCACAGGCCTCTGATGAGCAATCAGCACTGTGCACTGAAGCATGAACTTTATATGTGTACAGAAATTCACAGTTCAACAAATTCCCCAGATCAACCTGGAGATGGAATAACAACAGAATTAGATGTGTTATTACAGATAGTGACCCAACACCTTCATTCTTCGTCTTTCATTTACCTTTCCCTTTGCCTGCATCCAAAATGACAAGCTGAGACTGTCTTCGCTCAGTCACTTCTGTGATGAAGTGTTTGATGAAATTTCTGCAGGCCAAAAATATTGTTGCTTTCTTTTTAATTTTGATATTGTTTGTCTTATGTTGCCATTTGCACAGAAGCCACATACAGATGGAAGAGATAAAGGAAAATGTCACATTGTACAGGCTTTGAATTAAAATAAATTTCTTGCATCCCATTTTTTTCATGTATGAAAACACGTGAAAGATCCTGCACGCCTCCACTTTTCCAAGAGGAATGAAAAAAGCAAATTTCTCCTCCAAATATGCCTTTTCCCCACAAGCCTGCCACCATGTGCCTGGTCATTGTGCTTTCCAAACCGCAGCTCCAGCTCCTCTGCGTTGCATGAGCTGCAGTGATGGGCACCTCCATGACACCAACAATGGGGAGCCAAAATGCCAACATCTCTGGGCTGACCCAGCACCTGCAGCCAGTGCAGAAGACAACATAACAGTTCCTGTCAGGGTGGTGAGCAGTCTGCTGGGGTAGGCAGACATTGCTATTACCTTACAAGGATTTATTAGGTCCAGCATTTTTAGCTTGTCTTGGCTTCCCTTCTTCAAACTAGTCTGCAATGCTGGCAAAGGCATTAACTTCTTTCTGTGGCGCTGGGGAGTAGGGCACCGGTGCTCTTAGGGCTGTGGAAAGCGAACCTGAAATCTGTAGAAACCTTTTTGACAAGATCGATTCATTTAATATATGGCAAAGTGTATTATACATTTGTATATATTCGGAGGCAAAGTAAGGGAAGGGTGGCAGTCTCAATTTTGGATTTACTAAAAGCACTTCAAGAATCTTTCCAAGAGAAGACGGACCCAGGAGCAAGTCTTGCATTAACGAGGCATTGCTGGGCCACAATGACAGGGGAGGGGTTTTCAGGAAGGTGCTGCCCGACTCCTGGTTTTGCAGAGCCTGTTTTCTGGAGCGGGACATCCCACGACACATCACATGCTGCCAACCAGGCTGTCAGCAATACCTGTTGATGAACAACCAACGCATTTACCCACAGGTAAAGGGGGAAGTCCAAGAAAACCATAAAATCAGTATCTAGCTTTTTTTTTTTCTTTATTGCACCATGTATTACAGCTGGAACCAGTGGCAGACAGACCCTAAAGCCAGCTGCTAGGACAAGAATGTTTCCAGTCGTGCCTCCTGCCATGCAAAGGCCACTGCAGCAGGTGTAACCAGCAGCCTCCTACCTCTGAAATTAGAGTTTCCTCACTTGTTGGGTGACACAGGATATAAGAAGATCCCCATATTGCCAACTGCAGCAGTAAAAGAGAATTTGGCCCTGAATAGCAGGTGGCATTTTTATATTTCAGTTCAAACTTTTTTTCTTAACAGGCAAATGAGAGGGGCTTTTAGATTTCAGGTGCCTCAAAAAAATACTCATAGTAACTTTACTTTAATAACTCCAGTCTGTTGTATCTGGGACTTCAGACTTATCTCACCTCATACAAGTCTGAAGCCAAAGCAACATCAGTGACACCGGCAGCACAGAGTCTGCCACTTCATCTTTATTTTGTTTCATTTTGTTACCTTAACTCTTCCCCTTCTCCCTTCCTCCTTCCAGTTGGGCAATGCTTCTAAGATTTTTGATCACAAAAATCTCTTTCATGTAACACATATTCCATTAAACAAGATTTTTTTGAGCCGTGTCCTTGATAAGGACATCCTTAGTAAGGATGAATTTGTAATGGTCCCAATTTATAGGGAAACAGCCCTGCAGGGTGCACCCACCCCTGGGTCAGACCTGTTTTCATGTCCCACTTGCTGCTGGCCAAGGGGTGATGGCTGTCACCTGCCTGTGCCAACCACGTCTCACTAGTACAGCATCCGGTATCATCTGTCCCCACACAAGGCCTGACAGCAGGGTGGGAACATCTTTCCAAACGCTGGAGAGCATCACAACTCCTGCTGGCACCAGTAACCAAAAAACCCCTGTGCAATGATGCATACGGATAAGAAACACATTTACTTTCTTCACTGAAGGGATAAATACATTATCATATTTTGAAACAGTCCCCAAAAGACTAAAAGAAATGCAGGTGTGTCTGGACAGTGCCAGCTTCCCCCACTGGTGCTGCTTGAAGGCTTCTCTCCTGCTTCTGCCCCAGGCACCTGCCCAGTGGATCATCCTCTGTGCCCTCCTCTGCAGCCATCAGCCCTGTGGGGCTCACCGGGCACTTTGCACACCAGCATTAGTGATGTCTTTCATTCATTTAAAGTCCCCTAGCAAAGACATATGCCCTGACAGGCAGAGAGGTGTCCTATCATGAGTACCGGGGTTTTCTCCCTGTCTGTTCCCCTTTCGAGCCCAGCAGTTGAGGTCTCCTTCTGCCCCCCCTTCTGGTCCCCCAGTCAGCTTCCTAATTCAAAGCTAGTGGGTCACAAGCACAGCATCACCTCTGCAGTTCTTCAGTTGAAGTCCCAAGGGTGGTGGCACATGGAGTCCCACCACCCAGCTTTATGGCTGTGAGGACTTGAGTGTCCAAAAAGTTTAGGAACCAGGTTAATATCTTCAGAGGTTTCCCTTCCCTGATACCGCCGCAGCAGGGTCAGATTCCTCACAGAGCACATTTGATGTCTCACCAGTGATGGAAGGTGTCCCTGAAGGTATTTTAATTAGTTCAAGCTGGCTTATTCTACCACAGGGGATCACAAAGGTCCTGTAGCTTTATCATCACAGAGCTCTGAGCTGATGTGTCTGATAGCAGCCTGCTCAGATCTGTTTGCCATCATTAAATCATTAGCAGTCCATAAAAACTGAAAATAAATCAGACTATTATTCACCAGACTTTGGCCATTTCCTAATCTCATGAAACACACAAAAATAGCTATGCTAATGACATTGTTATGAACCCTGTTTTCTTGCTCATCATTACCATTTTAAAGTGGCTTAAATGGACTAGTAATCACCATAGCAACAAAGCAGCAGTCAGGAGGACTACTATCAAGAGAATTTGTTGTCTTAAAAGGGGATGTGGGGCTTTTACATCTTTTTAGTGAAACCTGTGTTTCTCTTGATTTTGAACCTGATAACAGACCAGAAAGAAATAGGAAGAAAATAAGAACATTCTCATGAAAGCACTGAATATCCCCAAATCTACACTTCTTATTTATTGATGAGAAGTTTAAGCTGCATAAATAGAGAAGCAAGTAGGGATTAGTACATCAGGAAGTGTCTAAGTATGCATTGGGGTAAATAACGCGTTCCAGTAGCAAAAAGACAATGTTGCACCTGGGAAAGCAAATAACCGAGGTGTGGAAGAAGACAAGAAGACCACAGTGTCTTGCTGTACCTCAGGCTTCAGGTTTGTTATTTTTTATAATGACTTCTTCGCCTGCTTCTGCCTCCTACTTCCATTGGCAAACACTCACAGACCCTTAAAATGACTCGTCGTGGTATATATCACAGTCTAACATTGTTATTTTAGGTGTTCCTTAGGCACTGGCAACCACAGCTAGAGATGATATATAAAAATTTTTTAAAAAAAAAGTGTGTGCTACTGCCTGGCTTAAAAAGTTTAGATCTGTCTGCAAAAAAATAACAACATTGAAAAAGCTATCGTTGTCTGTTGCCTCTTTCCTACCCTTCCCTGTTTCTGGAAGACTTGATAGGTCACAAGAAGCAGCAGACTGAGTCAAAAAGATATAACAAAACTGTTTAAAAAAAAACTCACTTTTTTTTTTTTTAAAAAAATGGAAAAATAACAGAAAATTTTCCTTACAAACTCTTTTGATAAAATCTCGTCCTGTGAAAACTGAGCCAGCTGCAGCTGAGGTCGGAGCACTGGGATGTTCCTCTGCCTTGAGCCCTTCACCAGCGCATAGCAGCAGGTCTGGAGGTGGTGGGTCCTGGGCTGAGAAGCAGAGGTAGCCAGAGGCCAGTTTCTTGTTAGCCAGATCTTACCCCCTACTTACATTTTCTTCCCCAGCCACCAACCACAGCAGGGCTCTAGGTTTCCAAAAAAGAAAGGTAGCGCTTCCTCCCCAAAATGCCCGACAGCAGTTGTTCTATTTAGGCACTTAATAGGCAAAATAGACAGCAGGTGCAGGCAAGATGCCTGCCTGCATATGGGCATCATTTAGCAGCCTTAGAGGATGGGGTTTTGCAGTGCACAGTCCCTTCTGACCCTATAAAATAGCAGTGGTGAATATTTATGCTCTGGAGGAGCTGCACCTTGGTGTGCCGCAGTGCCACGCAGCACGGGGACCGTGCCCTGACAGCCAAGGCATGAGGCGGGCGTACCCTACAGGGTTTGGAGCCCAGGAACTACCCCCAGCCCAGCCATGCCGACCAGCCCTGGGCTGCTCAGGTTGCTGGTTAACCACGACAGACGACGCACCCTCAAAGGGAAAGACCTGTTCCCAGCTATGTCCAGTCTGTTCGCCTTGCTGGAGCCTGAGGAAGCTACACACATCCTACCAGAGATGAGGTCTCTCCATCCCTCCCCACCCTGCTTCCAGCTGCCAGACTCCTGCATCGGGAGGTGCGAGAAATTGTATTACTTCAGCCTTTAGCCTCCACCTCGGTACAAACGCGTCTCAGTATTACAGAGCACCTGCATTAACTGCATTGCCTCTCTTCTTGGAACACACAAACATAGTTTTCTTCTTATAAGGGGTTTGGGTGCATGTCAAAAACTTGTATTCCAATGCCACTGTAATCACTAGGTACGGAGACCTTTTCCAAGACCTGCACATTGATCTGGAGCCAAATGCTGTTTTCACTTCGCTGCTGCCGAGCGTGTAGAAACTGCCAATGAGCGGATCTAAAGCAGTACACTTCCTTCAGGTTCCTTTCCTTCATTATTAAATACCAGCAGACAGACCCAGCTTCAGGTTGTACCCAGCCGTGCCCAGGGCTCGAGGAGGACGTGGGTTGTCTTCAACAGTGGGCTGAAGGCAGCGGGACACACCAAGTGAGAGCTCACAGGAAAACACATCAGCTAAAGCACCCACCCCAGAGGCCTCAGAGGTGGCCAGCTGAGCAATGCTGTGGGTGATGGAGACTTCCAACACCAGCGCAGCAATCCTTGTACCACATGGGGACGAGTGGCTCTCCCCCATCCTTTGCAGAGGAGCATGTCACCCTCACAGCTCTACAGGCTCCTGCAGGTTACCCACCGCAGCAGCGAATGGCCAAGCACTGGTGACAAAGGTTCCAGCTGCTCATTAAAAACATATACAATTAGACAGGTTACAATGTAGTTCTTCCAGAAGAGACCATCAAACTAACATCTGGTAAATGTACTTCAACTTCATCCCCTGCAAGGGCTTCCCCTTAAAATGGTCAAAAGTCTCACTCATCAGCTGTATTTCAGCAGCAAATTAATAGAGGGAATGGGTTTTTAGGTCACCTCAGCCACATCGATAGTAAAAGGAAATGGAGACCAAAGGTGCCTGGAGCCCAGGCCAGCCTGGCACAGCACAGTCCCCCTGGCTCTGCCGGCGGTGCTCCTGATCTGCAGCCTTGGCCTCTGAAAAGGAGAGACCAGGTAGTTCCTGCACTTCAGGAACTACACCAAAAGGTACAAAAGCAGACAGAAACAGCCACCCTAATAAAAGAGGTTAAACGACGCAGGACAGGCAGACTCTCCTCGGTAATGGTGCTGCTCCCTCCTCCTCATGGCCGCTCTCATCCCCTTGGCACAAGGCGCAGTGAGAGCCGCGCAGCCCTTCCCGCACGGCGCTGGCTGATTAGACACATAACAGACACGATAAAATGTGGAACAACAGGGTGGAAATGGGGGGCAACAGCCTAAACAAGAACTCTGTTTTGCTGCGAGAAAAGTTCAGTTTTTGATGGAAACCCTTCTGGCTGTAGCCGCTGGAGAGAAGAGCAGGACCCCTTCCACCTCTGCCCACCCACCGGTGGCTCAGGGACAGCACTGGCCCCACACACCAGAGGTGCAAAGCCCAGGCATTTCTGTCACTTGTCCCAGCTGGGACAAACTCAAACATGAGGGGTTGATGACTCTCCTGGCCAAGAGGAGAACGAAGCAGTGACTTGTACCCAGCTGGGAGCTGCAGAAGGACAGCACCTCTGTCTGACCGCTCTCTGTGCCAGGGGGACCTGAGCTGCTCCGTCCCACCGCCCCGTGCAGCTGTGTAGGAGCCTGAAGCTCAGTGCGGGCACCACCAACCCCTTGCTGAAGCCAGCAGAGAAGCGTAAGCTGGGCTCAGAAGTCATCAAGCCTGTGGGCACTGTGAGGGTCCTGTGCGCTGAAAAGCTTCAGCAGCTCTGTCCATTTGGACAACTGCAAGGGCTGGGTGCCCACCATAGGAGCTTTAAAGCACCTACATCTGGATTTAATCCCTCTTGGAGACCCAGCTTTGCCCAAAATCAGAGGTCCAAGCAAGTTTGTCACCCCTGTGCCACCCCTGCCACAGTGTGTGGCGTCTGCCACCAGGTGCTCAGGTCTTGTCTCATCGGCTGATCTGCTTCTGAGCCATCTGATGCCATTGCTGAAATGACACTGCTGAAAGAAGGGGAAAAGTGTCTCTCATCAGCATTTTCTTGACATTAATGAAAAAACTCTGATTCCTATAAACAAGAACAAAGACTTAGAATTGACTGAAACCTGGCACTTCTATTTTGATTTGATATTCTCCAGCCAAAACGTTACCAGATCTTAGGATTGTAATGCAGAGCTATACGGCCCAACGGTACCCACTCAACCCTGGTGCTGATGGGGCTCCATGGCTCGGACAGCCGGTGCTTTTGAAAGGCAAGGGAGCAACACCAGAAAGAGAGGTAAATACAGCAAAGGTTGACATGGCTGCCACCAGTGCAAGGACGCAGCTCTGGGTGCGTTCAACAGCGAGACAGTATTTTCTTTGCAGGCTAAAGGTACGAGGGTATAACGCGCACAGGACGTACCCCACCGGAGAACACGAGTTACGCTTATCTAGGTTTTAAAACTGTAAGAAACTGTGTATGCCTGAGAAAAATGCTCACGCAGGTGTGTGCTGACAGGGATCCAGGAAGCCTGAGCTTTCTCCTGGCAGCCACCGCTGCTGGTGCAACCAGCGGCACATCTGCACAGAGCTTGCAAGTCAAGGGTGAGATTTTTTTGCAAAGGTTCAGGGCGCCAGCGCCACCAGCAGCTTCCTTGGCACACAGGCTCTTGCTCTGATCCTCTATCTACCTGCATTTTATACCAACCTGTGTCTGAAGCTGGGTCAAGCGTTGGTCTGCCCAAGCTGCACTTTAAAGAGATGATGAGCACCAGCCATAGGGGAAAAACAGGGAGAGGGTTGTGCTTCCTTGGGGGGGGTGCTGCAAGAAATGAGATAAAACCTATGGCAGGGGGGTTGGAACTCGGTGATCTTCAAGGTCCCTTCCAACCTAAACCATTCTATGATTCTGTGATTTCCACCAGTTAGTCTCCCCACCCCCTTTTGCTACAGGAGGCACCACAGCTTCCTTCTGGCAAAAACTCATTCCCGACCCAACCCTCTAGAAGCCAAATTTCCCAGCAGATTTAGCCAAAAAGCAATTGACCAACTAAAGCAGGCAGGAATGCTCCCAGCCTTACAGCATCGTGGATTCAAGGCGATGGCAGAGGAGTGTCCCAGTGACAGAAGCACCCCAGCAGTGCCACCACCTCCCGAGCCAGGCGGTGGCTGGAGGTGGCTGTGGGGACAGGCACGGGGAGAGCTGCAGGAGCACTGTGGCTGGGCACAGGGGCTGAGGGCCTGGAAAAAGGTGGTCTATCTTCATGTGAAGGCATCTGCTGTGCGCTGAAAGGTAAGCTTTTGGCCTGTTTGTCAGTGCACGCAGCTACGTGCCCACAGGCACAGAAAAGAGAAGGTAAAACTGGAGAGTAACACAGGTTAAAAAAACCCAACAAATAAATTTTTCTTTCAATTTAACAACATCCAAGATCCTCGCTTGTGATCTTTAGGAGGCAAACGCACTGTCCAGCGGATGACAAGTCTTCTGCTCCTCCTGCATGGCTGTTCCGAGACAGCTGTCCCCACCCACTCCCAGCTTCCAAGAGGGACCAGCCCGACCCAGCCCAGCGCTGCTCCGTCTCTCGGCACCGCCGGCAGAGCCACAAGCCCCGAGATGACATGCTCAAATGGAAAGCCCCCATCCTCTCCTGGCCGCGCTCCCCAGATCCCCTCCAACCATCCCTGCTCTGATTGCAATGGCCCCAAAAAACCAGATGAGGACCTACCACCCCCGTCCTCACCTTCTTTTTGCCAGCTCTGCCAGGTTGAAGCTTTGAGAAAGGGCGTAGGGATAAAGTCAGTGCTTGAAGGAATCGGATTCAGCAGATTAAATGTAGCTCTAACAACAGCGTACCAACTCTGGAAATATTTGCACAATCAGGTTCTGCGCAGAGTTAACTTGCAGTTAGTTTTAGCTCAGTTTCTTTGCATTATTCTTTAACATATAAACTCAGGACCAGCCTTTAATGTGTACCTAATTTATATTCAAAAGTTACCTCTGAAATCTGATGGACACTGCAAAACTGGAAAGGGGAACATAGAGGCAATTGTATGTATCAGCTCTGTTACAGACACCAAAACCATACCTGCAACTGCAGATCCATGGACAGCCAAGCCAGAGCGTAAGAGCTTGCTGGGCTGGAAAGGGAGACCTACACTGCTCTTCTCATTGCTCTCAGGTCCTCTGCTGAGCTCCTGCTGTTTCAGGAAAGTCTGGTGAGCCCTAGTGCTGGTGTAAGGTAGGTGGAAGGAGGCAGGGAACTCTTAGTTTGGTGCGAAACCATCATCAGCTTAAAATGTTTGCTTAAGCAGAGGCCACAGTTTGGGCTTTTCAAGAAGGTGTTTACCCAGTTGGACCTGGAGCCCAGGACACCTGCAGCAGTAGGCATTAAAGGGCTCCTGTCATCTACAAGTAAGGAGAAAGCTGATGGTGCACAGTATGTCTTCACTAAGCAGTCGGGCTTGTCAGGAATATAAAACAATAAACCTACTCACATAGCAGGAACAAATGTTAAGCATGACTTAGTAGAGAGTAAGTCCAGGATGTTTGCTGAGACCATACGATTTTTTGTGTGTGTTTATTTTTCCCCCAAAGTCATGAAATGCAAGTGATATTCGCCACACAGTGACCTCGCATGAAGACCATGGTGGTCATATTTGAAAATGGCTGTTACGGCAATATAATAAATCTATATTCTTCACGTAAACATTCTTTATACACTTTTTTTGCTATATTTTAAAGCAGAGTCTTACATGTCTTTGAAGACAGCACCTCCCCTCCTTTTCCAAATGCTCTTCTCAACTCTGCTCAGCCACAGATGATGGGAGCAGCACACACAGCCACCACAGGTCCAGTTTTGGACTCAAAGCTCCCTGTCCCCCACATTCTCTCTGTCCTCCCTTCCAGCGGACACCATTGCAGTCCTGCATCACCCAGACCAAGTCCAGAGCTTAAATCCCCTCCACTGTGCTTTGCTTTCCTTGGAAAGTGCCCAGAGCCACTCATCTTGCAGAAGGATTTGAGCGCAGACACGGCTGCCACCACTCCATGAGCTATGCAGTCAGGGTTGCTTATTTTGGGAAGTTGTAGGGGTCAACGCACCATGAGAAACACAGTGAAGCTCCATCTGTGAGCAGGAAGATGGCTTTCTGAGGCATCTTCCCTGCCAGGTGAGCACTGTGAGCAATGATGATGCCCTGTGTAGCTTTGGAAACTCTACTAGAGCACGTCCACTAACCAACACCATTCACATTTCCTGCAGGCATCCAAAACACAAGGTATTGCAAGAAAAACACATGTGAATACAAGAAAGCGCTGCATTAATATACTAAACCCTACTCCCAAGAGTAAAGAAAGGTAAATACTACTGTTATATGTATACACTCCACCAAGAAATGTCCATTTGACCATTTCCCCCCAACCTTTTTTGCAAAGAGCTTCTTTGGCTCCCAGATGCTTTGCAGACAGCATCTCTGCAAATTTGTATTTTTAGGGATTATTTGGTTTAGAAACAGCTGATGTGAGTCTCATTCCCTGTTCTTGTTGTGTGGCTAGTTAACATTTGTCAGTGGCTAATAACATTTCTGGTCAGAGGAGACAATTTTTCAAAACGTAAAACCAACACTGAATATAGTTATTTGATTTACAGACTTCATACTAGGAGTACTCCTTCTCAAATACTAACCTGACCTAAAAAACTAGGGAGAGGATTTTCAGAACTTCTTAACTGACTTAGCCATGAGAGGTTCAAACCTCACCCCTGTGCTCAGGAGTAGCATGGAGATCCTGAGCAAATGCCAGCTAGGGTTCAGTCCTTCCCAAATACCGTTTTGCAGCAGGCAGCTACTTCTACATTTATTCCTCTACAACCATGTTTTGTTTGACATAGGCTTGCACCAGCAAGAAAACTGGCTTTGTCAAGAAGAGATTGTCTGCTTTGAAGAGCTCGCTCAATGGTTCCAAGAAGAGTCCTCTCCCTCCAGTTGTGCAGGTCATCAATAGCAAAGACGTGACACATCAGCGTGAGAAAATGGAAGCCACCAAGTAATCCAAACTAGCAGAAATAGTAATTTAGCTCCAAATTACACAAAATGGAAGATGTAACAAGTGGTGGCAGCTTTAGTGAACTTGTGACATGTTCGTCAGGACATGGCCAGTCAGTATTTCTAAACAATCAGGACTGAAAGTATATATAGGACTGAAAGGTTATATTTGTCTGAGGAAGAAAACTGGAACAACGCTGAAGCAGAAAAATCCAGGTAAGAGGAAAAGCTCTCAATTCAGAACTTGAGCAGTCACAGAGGCAGCAAACCAGAAATTTAGGCAATTTAGGAATGAAAAAAGAGCAACTTCTCCTCAGACATAATTCAGTTTGAATTTTCAGCTAGACTGTAAAGTAAAAACCAGCCACAAATTACTAAATGAAGTGAGGACAAAGAGAAATTTCTGGTCTGGGCACGCACGTGCTAGTAGGATTTTATCCATTCATGTGAGAACATCCAGAGATAAAATAACGAGCAGGGGACAAAGAAAAGGGATGCAGTAGGCCAAATGGGCCAAGTGGTTTTGGAGGAAGGTTTGTAGTATGCACATGAGGAGAAGCAAGAAAGAAACATAAAGGAAAGAAAATACAGAGAATTAGGGGAGGGCGAAGCATAAGATAGAAGCTATAGAATAAACAAATCTGGTATTTAATAGAAAAGCATAGTGAAAAAGGAAGACTGAAGGAACTCATTCTCCACATACAATTATTTTTCATGGAAATTGGCAAAGCTAGAGCTTCAGTAGAGGATGTAAAAGCAGATATTTTGCCTAATTCACATCTGAAATAGGCTGTGAAGCTCACAAGGTAGAGGGAAGAGCCAGCTATTTAAACACAGAAACGGGTATTTATCTTCCCCTCATCTTCCCTCTCTGTCTCCCAACCGAATCCAACCGGGCCAAATACAGCATCAGTTCAGGCTAAATATTCTATCAAAGACATGTTCACAACCATTACACCCTCGAGGCACTGCATTAAGCCCACTCAACTTGTAGAGCATCCACAGCCCAGTGAGGACACTGTTGCTGCAAGGGACTGTTCCCTTTGCAATGCCCTGACTTCTCCAACACAGAAAAGGAACGCCTCACATCTTTAGTACTTTTCACTCATGATGTAGGAAAAATACCTGAAGGTCCAAGATGAGTTAATAATTCATGGGTAAAACATTTAGCTTATCCTAAAACTGTCTAAAGAGGAATTCAGTGAATCCAGGGATTCAGTAGAAGAACTCAGACTTAAAGATTACTTAAAAGTAACAGCAAAGAACCCCATCCACTTCTGCAAGCTGAATGCTGTAACTGTCCTCTACCGTTAATCCAGATACTGCACAAGGCCATGTTTTAATCTGTTCATCTGCATTAAACCGTCGTGTGCTGGTGACACCCTGCAGACCACCGCCAGCACACCTCCTTTCCTTGCACAGGCGTTAGAGTGACACGGAGAGCAGGCAAACGGCTCATTCTATTCAGTTCTATTATTTTCATGGGCTGCTAAAGTCAGCTTGAGAAAGCAAGTGCCACTTTCAGGAAAACCGTCCCCTCCTCCCAAGTGCCATGCGGTCTACGGCCAAAATGAGACTTCCAGACTCCACAGCCTTCTTCCACGAGGCTTCAGGTAGGCGGTGTTGAATCCAATCTCTGAGAGTCCTGCTGCAGATGCAACTCATCTTGTACAAATATTTAATGAAAAATGCATTAAAGCAGTACAAGAGGGAAGTTATGTATTCTCACAAGTTGAGTATTGTCAGAACACATAAAATACCATCTTAAAAGCACCATTATACCACCAGATGCACTGTTGCCATCACGAGAAAACGAGATGAATGGAGCAGCACATATTCAGGACTGGAGGATCTGTGCCAGACTGATCGATTTCAGCTGAGCAAAACACAGAAAGGAGTATTGTAGAGGCAAACAAATAGGTGTGGATTAGATGACCAGGCAGCTCTCTCCTGGTATTATGTTCCTCACCGCAGACAAAGGCCCGTGTCCGCAGTGAACGCCAGTGCTGTGCAGCGAGCCTCCCTGGCACAGACCACGGATCAAAAAGCCCTGCCGTTTATCCCCAACAGGGTTACAGGTTACATAGAAGCACAGCCGAAAGCTCAGCAATTAGGTACGTGTCGCCGTGACCGATGAGCTGAAGCCACCGCAGATGCTGCAGGAGAACAGCCATAGCTGGATGTGAAATGCTTCTGCTGAACACATCTCCTACATACGTCTGGGTTGGAAAAGGGCTTATCCTTACCTCCAGTGCCCACCTGTAGCACAGTCTGCAGCTATTTCTTTCATGGAGAAGCTCTGGCAGGTATGAGTTTGTACTCCTACAAACAGTCCCGTGTCACCCATGCCCTCCTGCAGTGACAGCACCTTAGAAATCACCGTCTGCTTTTTAATCCCTTAAATTAACTGTGTGATTACAAAGCAACAGACATACTTACACACAAAGATCTAACCAAAAATATACATACGCTCTCCAATACGTTATCAGGATTATTTAAAATAAAAACATCTTCTTTGGGCTTCAAAAGCAGTGAGAAACAAACCCCACCTGCCTCTGCCCCAGTGATGGACTCGAGGGGGCTATGAATCTGCCAAAAAAGCACTAACTCACCTCGTTTCAAGAAATCAGGTGTAGTTTTGATAGATAAGTTATTAAAGTTTGTAAAAAGTGTTAGCACAAAGCATTTTTAGGTTTATTTAAATAAAAATTATAATTTATACAAGACTTTTTAAACAAACAAGGTTTCCTTAAAAAATGTACAGGGCAAATCATTTCATTATTTCAGTTCTTCATACAGTATAAGTCTTTTGTCAAACAAAAGTTACACTGATAATGAATTATTTACAACTTCAAAATATAGACTCAAACTTCAGACATAAAAATTTTAACATCCATTATATTTCAATGATTAGTAGAAATTAAACATCTGCCAAAATGTACAGAATTCAATAAAAACTACCAGTGTTTTTAATACAAGTTTAAGTAGCCAAAAAAAAGGTACATCCTTTCATCTCTCTTCACAATTGGGTAAAATCTCTTTTCTCTTTGTCTGCTGGAACAAGGGTAGGGATTTGCTGCTGGCGTCCTGTGTGATGTTGCTACTAATAAATAGCTTGTTTCATTCAATCTTGCCTCACAAAAGCTACAGTGCACGGAAGGCATGATTTCATATTTCAGCTTTTTTTTTTGCCTTTTGAATTTAAACGGTCACTGGTAAAGAATTAAAGCAGTCAGTTTTCATCTCCCTTCTTTTTTTCTCTTTAAAAGGGACTCAAACTAACCAATGCACTTCTAAAGAAGTTAAATCCAATTACGCGTGAATGATCTGGCAATGAACCACAGACATCAACAGAATTGCAAATATAAACAGCGAACAGACAGACAGAATGACAAGAACATCACTTTCTGCTATTAGGAAGTGGCACTTTACATTAAGTGGTATGACCCAGCCTGTTACTGAAGCACAGCAGGCTACACTGCAAAACTACGTGAGAAGATTGGAATTTAAGGTGAACTTCAGTGTAATTATACAAGTCAAGTATATATTTGCTCACTGTCCATCCCCTCCTGCCCTCCAAACCTGTGAGTGCGTAGCAGGAGGACAAGCACAGGAGTACCTGCGAGCAAACACACCGAGGTTATCTTCTAGTGTCTCTGACGTTACGTACACCACAGGAGCAGCTGATGTAGCAGGAACCTGGACAACCCAATGTAAAGTGCACTTTGCAAAATATGTACATAGATGTTTGTCGGTTATATTACAACTCTATTTAAAAAAAAAAGAAATCCAGTCTGTTTTCTATATATTAGAATGAAACAATGTTGCATTGCAGTTTGCACTAGGTTTACTGCTTTAAGAATTGCTAATTTTCACGTTCACACTGTTAAAAGTGTGGATTAATTTCAAATGTCAACACATTAGATTTTATAAGAAGTTTCTAATTTCTTTGTCCAGAAAAAAAAATTTAAGAGCATATTGTATGCATGAGGCATTCCAGTCTGGGAAAAGGATAAAGATTTCTTTTCTCCCTCTCCGAAGGTACGGTTAATGGCCCTGGCACCATCAGCGTAGGACCTATAGCTCCTCCAGGAACCAGATTCTAGGACAACCCTATATACTAGGGCCAACCAGTGAAGGGTGGGAGGGGGAGGAGGTAATAAGTGCAAGTCAACTGATTTCCCGCTGAAACTGCCGTCGTGATCAGAGTGAAGGTACAAATTACACTTGAAAAATGCTACAAAAATAAGAAAAAGAGCATGCTCTTTGTAAAAAATATAGTTTTGTGTTTCTTCAAAAAAAAAAAAAAGGATAACCTTAAACACACCCAAGGGTATTTTTCTTAAGACAAAATGAATGAATCTGATTAAGATTTATATAACATTAAGCGATTTTAATGCCTATTTGTTAGCCACGCTTACTATTCAAGGAAGCTTCTAGAAAGGAAAGCCAAATGATAATACACGGCAATTACAAAAAGAGATTAACTGATTTTAAAGTAGGTTTGATAAGAAAAATTTAAGATCAAGGATTTCTACTTAAACATAAAACCTGCATGTGTAAATGAAGAAACCATAAACTGTCAAGCTACATCCATATTAGATGGTGGCAAAATGGGTTTCTCACCAGCTCCACTTATATTTTACGTTTTCAGGCCCTGAGTTACACCAACCTAAGGAGGTTTTAGAAACGCACCCCTTTTTCAGGTCACATAAAGACATGTTCAAGTGCTACTCTAAAGGAAGAACTCAAAAATAGCATGTTAGCTATTATGGTGGATTCTCCCCCATTCTTGTTCACATTCCCACCCAGGGCACAGAATTTTACCCTGTCAGTGTTTCGCTTTACAATACCCAACCAAATCACAGTATTCAACAGTATTTCTTCACATCAGGTTTGTATCATCCCTCTTCATGGCCAGAATGAAATAAGGTTTGCACAGTTTGACTGTCACCTTCTTCATTACTGCTGCATTTGTTGAGAGATAGTTTTGAATTAAACTGGGCTAAGAGTTAAACACCCTGTGGTGTTTGTTTCCCCTCTCCCTCCTTCATTTTACCCCTTACCCTATAAAGAAAGAAAATTCCTGTTTAAAAAAAAAGAGAAAAAAATCCATGAAATTAAGTCCCATTTTTACACAAGAATTTGCATCTCCATTGCTTTTTTTGGGGGGGGGCGGACATTCATATAATGTCCGGAGACATCCATACTACTCAACTCAAAAGACACAGCAAAGGAAAAGACATATTGGAAGGCTTGGCATAACTCCTACTGTGCTTTCATGAAAATGCAAATAAAATTCTAAACCTCTCAGATGGGTGCTATTATATAGAGTATAAAAGCTTTCTAATATTAAAGACAAAGGTCAATATGTGCTTTACTGCTAAAAAGGCCTGAGAGAGTTTAGAGAAGGAGCACAGCCTTCCTGTTTTACCTGGCAGTTGGGTTTAATTGTCACTAAAAATTAATTTTGCAAGGGGAAAGAAAGCAACATATCAATGCCCCTCAAATTATGCTTTGAAAAGGAACTAGTGCTTTCAGCTGCTATATTGTAGTGTTATTTTATTACAAGGTAACTCAAGAGAAAAGCCAATTAAAAAAAAAAAAAAGAGTCATGTCTCAGTTTAGTTTAATTATTCCCACCTCCCCCAACACAAAAAGCCTGCAAGTCTTTAATGCATTAACATACAAACACTTTGTACATACAACATGTACAGTAGTTGAGCCCTTCTATGACAAGTATCTACAGAAATACAAATATACGATGCCTAAACATTTTAGGAACATTTTGGTGCCCTCTTTTATAAAAAGTATCTGCCTGCCTTCCTTCCTCTTACTTTGGTTTATTAGGAAAGGAAGATATAGTTACAAACTTTCTCCTCCAATTCACTGTACAAGCAATTTAAATGTCTATGCAGGAAAAATTGAACCTAACCAAACCGGTAAAATACCCTTCTGCAATGCAAGAATTAGCAAGAAGGAGTTATTTTAAGTGTAGTGATAAATATGGAAATACCAAGATGATAATACTTCCTTGGTGTTGCTATCAGTTTTCATAAGGAACCCAATTAAAAACTCTGACCTCAAGAAAGAGACTTCAGGCTGCTGCAGTCACCATTCTCGCATCTCGGGGAAAAACAACTAAGATAAAGGGACAAACGTACCCCTCGTGATATCAGTAGAGTTAAAGGGATCAATCTGTTTCACTTTGTTATTTAGTCAGCTCTCCAAGTATCTTCCCAGCTTTTAATGTCAGTAAATAAACATTAAAAGTGCTTAATGTGCAAGGCTAATAGTGATGATAGCACTTTCACTGTTTTGTTTCGTTTTGTTTTTTGTTTCATTTTTTTACAAAAACCTTAAAAACAAACATGAAGGCATATATAAAATACACTTGATTTATGTAACAGATAGAATATAAACCACCAGACAAGAAAAATTATTGCAAAATAGATGAGGATGTTCATTTTTTTCACTACCAAGTTGTAAAATAAGAAAGTTTCCTTTAGATCTTCTAAGATAAGATACTAGCTCTCACTGCTTGATGATGCAGAGGTTATTTTCACATATTGGTTGAAAATTGTCTCAAAAGCTTCATCTCTGTGTACCATGGCACCAAACACCAAAGGCTAAATGACAGAAAAAAAGATCATGTCAGTCTGGAAAAGAAAAATCTTCCTCTAAGTATAGTTTTAGCCAAATCAATAGGAACAGTAGATGAACTGTACTCGAAGTGCATTGATGAAGACATTAAGAATCTTTTTCTCTAATAAATCCTTGGATATATGGCACAATTTCTAAGATTTTTTTCACTTCATCTTCTTCTTAAAACAACCATGGCATAAAACGCATCTGCACAGAGTATTGGCAATGGAGATCACTTCAACTCTCTTTCCTCTCCATCTGCTCAGTGCATCATATTTTCCTGATTGACTTCTGCCTCCACTAAAGATTTCTAAAAATCTTTATCAGTGCCTCTTTGTTTCAGCTCACAGAATATTTATTTAGGTAGATGAACATTTTCAACCTCACAATTAAGAAGTACTTTTCAATATCAAACAACAAGCAGAAAGCCTGGTACAACGGTCGTGTGACTTGGAGAAAAGTTATTTATAGGTGATGAGTTTAAAATAAGGTTCAGTCATATGTTAGAAAAGCTTCAGTTGCCTAAAGGCTATTTGAGGCTTAGAGAAGCTTAAATCTTTAGCACCATAAGACTGAAACAGGAAAACCACATCTGATTGTCAGGCCCTTCCACCTCAAAGCCTCCTCACGCACAGATACTCTCCAGCCATCAGCTTTTCGTTCCAGACTGCACAGCAGAGCAGCCCCTGTGCTCCCGATGAAGGATGCCAGGGAACGGTCAATGGAGGCAGTGAAATAATGAAGCAAATCTTTATGAAGTGTTATAGTAAAAATAGTCCAGATGCAGTGAAACAAGCTAAATGTTTAAATTAAAATTCTGAAGCCAAACATACTGAATAATACACAATTGAATTAAATAAAACAAAACCAAAAAACGACCCCAAAATGCTGACATAAGGAAAAAACCCCACCTTTATGTTGGTGCTAGCCAGAGAAGGAAGACAAAAAGGGCATGAAGGCAAGCACAGCAATACAGATACAGACAGCTACTCACTTTTTGTGTAGATGGTGTTGATACAGCAATACCCATCCCTGATCCCGGGAGAACAGAGAGCACTTTATACTAAAAAGAAAAAAAAAAGACCAAAGATATCTTATATACTGAACAATTGCAAAATGTGCTGAGAAGGTTACACAACTCCTCACTGGTGTATCCTCCCAGCCATAACTAACAAACCTCTATTAAAAACAAGAAGAGGCCAGATGCTGCTCTTCGACCCCAGAGTCAATGGGTACAGCATCACCCGTACAGCGAGAACCTGTCCCTCCTCTTCCTCCCATGCGCTGCGGCGGCACCCAACCCGACTGCCTGAACCAAGCACCCTGGTACCACTATGGTGTGTGGGAGCTGGCCCAGCCGCGATGCCGGGGACCATGCCGGCAGCTGGATGGTGTGGGCAGGTAGCACACCCCAGCCCTATGTGTATATACCTACGTGACAGTGTGCCTGTGACCCTCACCTAGAGGCTTCCCTGGAAGTAACATTCATCCACTGCTTAAAGGAGCAGCAAGCAGACCAGAAAAAAAGCTTCTTTTTCAAAATTAAATAGACAAACAGGGTATGTATAGGTTGGTTGGTGGTTATTTTTAAACAAAGTCTGTAATGCTAAGAAGGAATACAGTTGGCTGAACTGAGGAATATCCCCAAGGGGGAAAAGACCCCGAGTCTGGCCTGTGTTTCCCACCCCCAAATAAAACCAGGCACAGTACATTTTTTATGCTTGGCTGCATGATCTCTCTCTCATCTTTATTAAAAAAACTACACAGATGCAAAAGGACCTTTATGGCAGTAACAACATACTAAACAACTAGCCAGCATTACTTCAAGTATGATGTTTAAAATCCATCAATATGAATTACTAATTCCAACGGGAATGTTCAAGTTATGCATAAGTTGTCTGCTTTATAGACATGTGATACAAATAGAAGGAACTCATTTGAAAATCTGGAGGTACTTAAGCAGCAGACACCGGGCTGAGGCGTTCCTATGCACAGCATGATTTAATCTGTGGCACTCACGGCCGCAGGATGTAGTAGAAAGCAGGGGCATCTGCATTTAAGAGTATGACAAGTTCAGAGAAAGTAACAAAAAGTGACGTTAAATGCCGTATAGAGTGATGCAAGGCACCAACAAAGCCATTGCTGAGTGCAGGCTGATAAAACTCAACCAGAGGAAGGATTATATTGTACTTGCCACGTTTCCAACCACCTACTTCTTGCTTCTGTCCATGATGGGATCCCAACTAGATGAAACTCCAGCCTGATCCAGTCTGGCTATTCTAACGATTTACCTTTCTCCAATGACAATAATCCCTCATCCTTCTGAGGTGTCTACTTTTAAGACAGTGCATCAACTGATATCAACACCCAAACAGAAGTTAGTATTACACAATTCTTGCTATCAATAAATCTTCTTAAAGCCTACACAGCTCTAGTCAGTGCAGGAGTTAAGAAACAGTACAACTTTGATTTTAAAATAATTCAGGAGTGTAAGAGTTTAGTAAACTACTTTGGTTTTATGCTCATAGTGAGTTTGCCTGTGCTGAGTCCAAATGGATAAACAAGCAGTTCTGGGAAATATACTTGATCGAAGAATTACATTTCATTTATATAAAAATATCAATGGTATGTTTTTTCAAAATAACATAAGCAGAAAAGCAAAACCTGACTAGCTGAACAGAAAACCAGCTTTCTCCCCTATTTGCAACACAAAACAGACATACCTTTTGAATATCTGTTATATCCGTTAGCTTTATAACTTTATTTCTTTTAGATGAGCCGGATTTGGAGCTTTCAAAGCATAAGTAACTGAAGACAAGGAAAGAAAATGCTCATTTTGATACAGTATTCTAAAACAAAGCTCTCAATATCCCTCCTGCCACTTCTGAAGTTTGAAATCTCACAGGTTAAAATCAGCTTAAAAAAAAAATAATAAAGAGGCACACAATACACAATTCAGCTATGGCTTCTAATTTAGAGCAAACATTCGTAAATTCTAGCAATGGGCTAACATGTCTGAAAGCCCAGAAAATACAGTATGCACACACACAAAATCTTGTATTCATATTACTGCACTGAATGGTTAAACCTGACAAGCATTTTAAAGACGCAGGAAGTATGTATACCCTTAAACAGCTGAAATACCAGATCTCAAAAGGCTTATAAATCTTTTACCATCCTAAAAGAAGATTAATGGAAAACACTGAGTTAGTTTCATGTTATTGTGATGCAGACAAAAGCTCAGATTTCTAAACTGGAGAGTGCTCTCCATCACTAGGTGACATTGCATACAGATGAGCTTTACTTCCATTCATTACACTCGAAAGGAATTTCAGTGCAAGACCCAAACAGTAGTGACTATAGTTACTCAGCCCTGGGAGGCTGGGGGATAAGTAAGGATTAAAAAAAACATGAAAATAAAGTTCTAGTTTTGAAACCAAGGCTTGAATTTCTATTTTCTTTTTGTTGCACATTGTTTCAAGGAAGCTATATATTCAATTTGCTTTAAAAAAAGAAACTAAAGAGCATTTGCCAAATAACCATTGATCACAACTCTCCAAACACACTTAGCTTTTAGGTTTCTTTCTTAGTACATATATAATATGTTATCCACATCAAGAACTGTAGCTACTAACAACTGACTCCATAGAGCTACTCTTCATTCCTATGCAAGCCTTTCCAAGGCAGAATCACATTTGTTATGCGTTACCACACCCCAGATTCAACTCTCCCTCTCCTATGGTGCTTGCTTGAGCTTTTAAAGCACCATGAAAAGCCATTTTTGTTTCAAAACATTGTTAAAGGATTACTTTTAGATTGAAATTTTGTAATGTCTGTTGCATTTCCCTCTTAAGAAATGTGTGGAGTGCAATGACTCACTTTTCTGTGACATAAAGAACTCCATTCCTGATGTAGTCTGTAGGCATCTTCCTATCTCTGTTAATCAAACAACAGCGCCAGCCATTTTCACACACTGAAAAAGTCATAACAAGAAATCTTACTTTAAGAGACAGGCACTACCCCCAACAATTTCCTCATAAAACAGCAGAAAACACTGAAAATTAAACTTCAGATACTTAAAAATTAAAAGTGTTTACAAAGAAAAGCCTAAATAAGGTGTCTGCAGACATGGTAACATCTGTTTTAACACTATTTTTTTAAAAAACTCAAAACAAAGCCACCCACACAATTATTCCCTTTAACTTGACTATTCCATTTGCATTACCACAAAAGGCACATCAGGCTGTGCATTCTTTCAAAGAACTGCAAGGATGTGGAATGAAAGAGACCATCTCCATTCACCCTAATTTAAAGCACGTTTTTTTAATCAAAAGCTTATATCTGCACATCGCACAGAGAGGGAATTCAACCTTAAATTATCCCTGGCATTTTAGAAAATACTCTACCAATGTAGCCTTCCTGTTGCATAATACCTGCCAAAGGACGCTCATTTTCTGACAGGTTAAAAACTTCATGGAAATTCCCCCTCTTGGTGGTATGAAAACGACTCGTGTCTTCATCTTTGCTTATTCCAGTTGGGGTGCTTGAGCCCACGTAACTTCTGGATGCTGCTGTTTGAAGCTGCAGAAAAATAAACACGATTCCAAAATTTGAACAGCAACATTTAAGCTGCACTCTTAAAAATAACTTGGCTAACTAATCTTCCTAAAAAAAAATCTGTAATGCAACAATTTTCATTAACTACTTCAATAAAGTTAACTTTGGACTATTGCACTACACTATTGCTACAGCACAAAACTCTAATGTGCTATCTGAAGATCACCTTTCAAAGTGCTGCCCTTCGATGGACGCCCTTTGCAGGGGTGAAAGCACATAGTGCTACATGTACCTATCTTAAAATACCATTTTTTTGCAGTAAAGGGTATATCTGATTAGATACAACTAAGTCACTGCACACAATTCCAATTATTATACTAGTTGGACTAATAACAGTTAATATATTACCAATACTTGGCTTGTCTTCAAGAGACAGACCAAGCACAAAATATTATTGCACAAAATAAGTTTAGAAAGAAAAAAGAGCAAACAAAGAAAAAGCCACACAAAACTGCATCAGCTCATTAGGAACACATATGCTGAAATTGAAAGGAAGTTTTCCACGCTACGATCCATACCTTTTCATGCCCTGACAGCTAGCAGGAAAAGAAACAAACAACACAAATGTGACAGTGACAAAAGAAAAAAAGTGAAGTCTATTTAACAGTATAATACATAGAATAAAACATGAACTGAGTGAAGCTGCAAGATCTTGCTCACAAACCAAGAGACTACACACAATGAATGCAATTAAAAAAAGAAGAGTTATCAGTGGTTAGAGCACACCAGTTCAATTTATTCAGGTTGCGTTAGAACCATTGATCCTTCCTTTGCTTTGAAGTTGCACTGAATTTTGAGCGTGTTGACACATGAAATAAAGATCGGGATGGTTGTCAGCATCCTTTGACGAGGGGGTAAGGTAGCATGGAGTTCTTAAAACCAAAGTACTTGAGTAAAAATCTACTTTTAAACAGAGCTCCTGAACCACTGGGGACTGCCCTAGCAAACAAGCCTTGCTTCTGGAAGCATGGCAGGCAGTTTCTTTTGGAAAGCTTGCCTGCGTTTGCTTTTTCGTCTTGGTGGGGCACCACACGATTCCAAAGGCTGGCTTTCGTCATTGAAGCATTAACAGCTCCGTTCTTACACATGCAGTTAAACAACTGGCAAACTGACAACATGCAAGCCCAGGACTAAGCCCTTCTTCAGTCAAGGCCCGATGCTGTTGGAGGCCAACCAGTCTCCGCTGCTTTTTTTTTTTTTTGCTTGTAAGTTGGCAGCACTCGACACTTCGCAGGATTTAGCGCTAACAAAAGACATCCAAAGCAAATGAAAAAATGCGCACTGCAATCGCTGACTAGAAACCAGACTGACAAAACAGGCACAGCAGAGGGTATTTACCATCCAGCTTTTAGGGTAACTGTAATACAACGATGCCTCGGGGGAAAAGAATAAAGAAAGTTGACATGGAAAGCAAATGGTTGATGACAACTATACTATTGCTTCAGTCACTGCCCTTCTGCGGTGCCCTTAGCAATGATCGCGCCCCTGGAACCAAGGAAAATAATAGCTTCTCTGACAATTTGTGTGCAAGTAGAGATCAGATGAATTTTGGGAAGGCTTTCTTGGACAAGTTATTTGGTGTCATATGCACATAACCAGGTGAAGCTCCATGGCCCAAAACATACAAAAGGTCAAGGCAAGAGGTCTAAAGCTTTTTGCGCTGGAATGAGGATTATTCCTGCTCTCTGCTCCACTGCTTCCTACCTACCTGTTACATAAAGAGATTAAAAAAGGTGTTTAAACTTCAGTACCACATCCCATCCGGTGGCTGAAGATGTGAGAAAGTTCTGCCCTTACTTCTAGTCCTTCCTAACACAGGCAAATGTTACCTCTACCCTTAAAAGAAGCAGCTAATTTATCCATAACCACCCAGGCTTGAGACAACCTATGGTGGATTACTAAGAAAAATGCATTGCATCCAATTTTGATAAGCTTTAAACGAAACTGGAAGTGGTTGGATTTGTAATGCTGGAAGAGTCCTGACTGTATAAAAACGTCACCAACAACCTGGAGGTGGGAATACCTGGAGGTATTCCTTTCCACTTGATCTGTCATCAGCTTTTGACATACAACCTTTATCCATCAGATACTGTTGTCAGGATTGTTCTCTAAGGACATGGGGTCAGAGTGGTGGTATAGGCAATGAATATTGCATTGTGTCTAGGTTTACAGTGTCCTCTATGCTGTTTAATGATAAGAAACCAAAGCAAATGCATATGTGCTGGCACTACATGCTTTTGGGCTCTGCCTTTTCTTAAAAAAAAAGAAAAAAAGATAAAAAAAGAAAAAACTATTTGGTTTTTACCTTTTTGTACAAAAATCTATTTTTTGTACCATAAGGTTTCCAGAAATCTTTCAAGGGGTAATAAGAAAGTGTGTTTAAAATTACCAAGACCAAGTTAATGTTTTCAAAGACATATGGAAGCAGCTAATGCAGTCCTGCACATCCTTTCTAGGCAGACAAGCCAAGCCCATCAAGTCAGACACAGTAGTACCAAAACCCTGGTTTACTTGTCAAAACTTAAGCCATAAGGAAAAGCCAGAAGGCATAATTACTCTCTAAGTTTATGGATTCATGTTCAGCAATTCAAAGCCTTTCTGCCTAAGGCAGATTAGTGAGACCCAGCAAGAAGCTGCCACCATCACCACAGCATGTCAATGATAACCTGTAAGCTCAAGAGGCACAGAAACTTTTAAGCCCATCTTCTGCAAGCAAGAGAAATACAGGCTATGGAGGGCTCTGTCCAAGTGCTCATTCTCATCCCTTGGAAAACAGAAGCAGAAGACTTGCGTTCAGTCAGAGATGGTCTTTCTCTCCTACTTCATTCTGACATACTCAAATTATGCTGCAGTTATCATTTTATCACCAACTGCACCATCTCCCCCAGAACTCTGTATTTCTTCTTCTTTTTAACAGGTTAACAACCGAGGGTTCACGTGTTTATCCCTCTCTTGCTCTCCAGTTGTGTACCCGGGCCAAATTATCACTAAGTCTTGCACGCTTTAGTCAGGGAGTTTATGACAGTGCTCAGACACCCCATGAATGCAATTAGATATTGTGATAGGAGGCATTAAGCAAATGCTAAAATGGGATTAGACTGAAGTTTTATTACTGCTATTTTTTTAACTAATAAACATTGACAAATTCAGGGATATGGAAAAACATGACTTGTTTTTCAGTGATCATGTCAAGCCCCAAAACAATTTGCAAAGATGCCCAAAACACAACACTTACAGATTTAACTATGAGATTTTAAGAAAAGAAAAATTTACTGACAGAATACCAACATGGTGACAAGTCATTTATGACACTAGGCTAAAAGGTCACCTAATACAAATAACCATAAGACATAATGCCTACATCTGTAAACTACTTTATTACCCCTGTTAATGCTTATCTCCTTAGTAAGCTACATATTATACTCACACCTTTGTTTATTTATTTTTTTAACTAACTGTTCTTCAATCCCAACAAGCATCTGAATTTCCACTGAAAAAGAATGTCTGAGAATAGAGAAGGGGAATACAAAAAGAGTAAATTTTGACAATAAAATCACACAGAATGTATGCTACAGAAATTGGTATGAATATGGATGGTGTTATTTTTGTGTGTTTAGCTTCATACGATTTCCAGTATATGTATATATATTTATATACACATTTTGATAATAGATTCCTTTCGTACAAGAAACAGAATCCATATAAAAACTCTGTGGCTCTTGAAAATAATAAAAAAATAGAACTAACATTGACTGTTAGGATTTAATTAACCTTCCCTTTAATGTGCTCTAGTCACTGGGGAAAAGGGAAAGGCAGAAAGGGATCTGATTTTCAGACGTTGGGAACAGAGGGACAAAAAGATTTATTACCCTTACCCGTCTCGACACTGTAGCATTAGACCTTTCTTTGAGCTGAGGATCTGTCGGGAGACTTGTCCAGATGATATAAGGAGTATCATACTTAGCTCTCAGTCTGGGGCATCGTTTGAAGATAAAATCAATAAGGAAAAACTTGATTCCAGCATAGAGTCCTGAAAAAAAGGTCACTTTAGTAGGCATGTTGAAGGGGCATTAAGAACATCACTGTTTTGATCATGTTTTAAGCAGTTCATGAATGAAACCAAATTCTATATCTTCAGTCATAGTGCCAAACCATTCTCTTGGTTTTAATATTTTGTTTCTTCTTCCAAAGACAGGAAATTATTTTTCTTTTCCTCTTCTGCCCAGATTCCTTCCCCCCATCCCCAATTCTTTTAAACCACTTATGTAGCTTGTTACTATGCAGAAGAACATTAAAATAATTCAAACATACATTCCTTATTACCAGAAGCATTCTGAAAACAAGATATACTTCCAAACCAGAAAACAAGCCAGAGCATTCAACTCTGCAGCTCCTTGCAAGAATTGAAATGGCAACAGAGGGCTCTCATGTACTACATTAAACTCTATCTTCCAGTCCAGTATGTCTTCTTATCTTACGCATGGTATTTCCTTTCTTTCTGCCAGATTAAAAAGGGCTTGAAATACTCTCTCAAAACTTTACTGAATGCAACTCAGATCTCCTTCTAAGAGTCAAGAGTAAAAAAACAGTTCCCCACACATCTAATTCAATTGCCACGTCAAGCAAACCCACAGTTACGTTCAAGCTAACACAATTTGAAGTTCAGTGCCACTAAAAGTAATATTCATTTGATCACATCACTACTTTAACAAAAATGAAAAGAGAATTCTTGGCTCACAGGACGTGGCTTCACATTTTAGAGAAAAGATACTCTCATGCTGTAGCAAGAGCCCTCTTTTTCCAATCCCCAGTTGAGACCAAGTATCTGCAACTTCACCCACAGTAATCTGTTTATTTTGTCCAGTCTATTCTCCAAGTTTTACAAGTAGTCCCATTAACCCTTTCATTTTTTTCCAACCCTGTCATCTTCATGCCTTCTATGTGATCCCACATATTTAATTTGCAAGGATGTATGAGCAAAAAAAAAAGCCAAGATATAGGATTTCCAGGAAGCCTTAAAGCTGACAGTCTGAAGAGCTCTGCTAATAGTGCATCATAAACTTCCCCTCTTCAAGGAACGAATGCATTATCCAGTCTTTTTCCTATTATATTATGTATCCAGAGATGGTTTTCAAAATGCACATGACAAACAATGCCAAACACAATGAAAATACTTTGAAACACTGCATTATTTATTAATGCAGGGTTTTCTTTCTTAAACTCTAAAATTCTCCCTCTAAAGATCATGTTAAGTTTTAATACATTAAGTCTAGACTGTAAGAGGTCAATTATTTATTGTGTTTACCCATTGCAAGCCCAATAATCCTGTAGGGCAAAAAGCAGGATGCAATAAAAGCTGCCCATAGAGTAATGTAGAGCTTCTGTGTTATTTCTGGCTGGACCCACATGAACAAGCTGAAAACAAAAAAAAAAAGAAACAAAATTTTAATACCAGTGTTCCAGACATTGGTGAAGTCTTGTTTTATGAGGAAAGAAGGACTCATGCCAGATAACTTACTTTTTAATTTTTTCCAGTATGTCTGCCATCTTGCCAAAAAGGTTCTGCATAAGAAGCAAGAGAATTAAAAACAAGTTCTGCATTATTTTGGGGTTTTGTCCACACAATAGAAACAGAGTTATCCTACAGAATAAGCAATTCCCAGAAGCGATTTTTTAACTCATTTTTAGCCATTTATGTACTTCACAATTGAGTAAATACAGAACAGAATAGCAATACTCAATGACTTCTATCTCATTTAACACCTTGTTCTGTAACTCACAATTGTTAGAAGTGAAGAAGCTATTTGACCCCACTGTCTTGACTGCAAAGTGTTTACATCACTGCAAAAATTTTAAATTAAGCTGTCAATCTAAAAGTTAAGAGCTTCTGTCAGTAGGTAGAAAATAGGAAGTTTCTTCACACATTTTGAGCACTGAAATTTCAGGAAATGGTTACTGAGTTCGTCAAGCATTGGGCTGTTAGCTTCTTTGGAAACACACCACTACCAGGTTTTTATAATACAACCTTGGAGTTACTAGATTCTATGTCACTCCCACAGCTGTTGATGCAAACTGATCCCTGCTCAGCACTAAGAGGGTTATTAAGCCATCTTTTCTAACCAATTCTTGCTGTCACAGCACCTGAAAATTTCATCTTCCCAATAAATTTCCAAAGGTGTTTATATAAACATATGCACCACCACCACCAGCAGGAGGGAGATGAGTATACACAGTTGGCAAGAGAAAGGAAAGCTACTTCAGCAGTGGCACACCGTTAGACATGGCACAAGGCTGCAGTTCAACTGGATGGTGGAGGCCCTCAGCTGCTAGGGTAGCTCCTCAAACTGATGGAGCTGGGAGAAAACCTTCCTTCACCCTCTCCCAGACAACCCGTAGATTTCAGGGCTGGGGGTGGTGTTTAAAACAGGCTATTTCAGAGATGCCGTACAAACTGTTGAATTAACACACCTAAACAGACAGTAGCCTTCCTGATCTACGTTATCAGAAGCTCATATGCATATATTAGGGGGAAAACACTCAGAAGCTGCTTCTGTTCCCCTCCAGACCTCGCTCAGACCTGTGATCGGAGAACCTCAACCAGTTCTGTGAAGCATCACACCATTTCAGAAGCTCCAGGAATCTTACTGAGATCTCTATTGCTCATAGGTAAAGATCCCTATGCAAGAAAAGTACTGCTTGTTTGATTGCTTGTTTTCACATGCTGCAGAACAACATCGTTTGACCACTTGGGCTATGAACCTCCTTGTTTCTAAGGAAGCAGGTGGAGAGGTCCGAGAGCAGCACAGTACCTGCGCCTTCTGAGCCACGTCTAGAACAAGCTGAAACTTTTCCGACACAGTCAGGTCCTCTTTTGGGGGTTCCTTGGGCAAGAAAGAGACAATCCATTAATTTTCAGCGCAGCTGAAATGGGCACTTTACAAAACTCCTCCTTCAACATTCTTGGCAACAGTCCTCTCACTTTAAACAGTCTCCAAATTTGCCAAGTTCCACCCTTGTTTCAGATCTACTGTTTATGTCTTTCATTGCTGGTTATCTTTAGGTCTCGATGCTTTTCCCCCCATGGTATGTGCAAACATATTAGTATGAGGCTGTGAAAGACACAGTAAGTCTCCAGAGCAGCGTGGTTACAAAGGCTTTCAGTCTATGACCATATGCTCAAACTGACCTATTTCTGGTCTAGCACAGAAATGTCACTTTTGTTAGAAGTTTTACATCTAGAACTTTAAAATTTATTTATTTAAATAGATTATTGGCTTTTTGAGAGGAACAAAATCACCCTGGAAGTGAGGCCTCACTAAGTCTTAGTGAGAGGTCTGAAATTCAATGAGCTCCATCTTACGTTAACACTTACAATCCTTCCTGCTTAAAGCAGGGTACGCAAACATTAATTTCAAAATATTATAAAGAAAACAGAATGCAAGGCTTCTTGAAGATCCCACAGGATCTAACTTGTCCCAAGCTAGCATATTAACATTGATTCCAGAAATGTGATCCAAGTTTGGAATATTTTAGGGTGAAAAACCCAAACCTAAGAGTGCTGTTAATGAAGATTTCTAAATGCAAGAGAAAGAAAAAAGTTGTACTGTCTTTGTTTGCACCTCACCCTTCCTTCCTTTCACAGCTACCCACATAAACACAGAGGAAGGTTTTAAAGGTGCAACTTTTAAAGTAGGCATACAGGCCAAGCTGATCAATGACCTACCACAGGTTCGGAAACTTCAGGCACAATGCTCCACTGTATTCTCCAACCCCTAGAAGTTATGGAAATAGTTAGAGAGAGCAAGTACCTCTTCTCCACCTGCCAACATGGATTATTTGTAAGAGGTTAAAAAGCAGGCTTCTGCAATAAACACTTATGGCTTAAAAGCGGCGAACCATAGAGAGCTTTACAGGTATATACATTTAAAAAAAAAATATTAGCTAGGTAGATACTACACAATCACTGCTTGTGGGTTTTACAACAAAAGTGAACTCTGCACACAGCAATATAATTAGGAATATTTTTTTCCTGTTTATTTATGCGAACAAAATTACATCAACTTATTCAGGAGCCTATTTGCTTCTAGCAATTTTCAAAGAATAGAGCGACACACAGTAAGTGTCAATTAAGAAGTCAGAAAATTATTTTAAAATATGCACATTAAGGTCCCCTCCCCCATTTTAAGGGGCAAAACACTACCAGCCTAAAATGGCATTTTAAAAAGATCCTCTCAGTAGAGGAAATGTACATTTAAAAAAAGAAAAGTCTTAATTTTTAATAAAGACTGTATACAAATGGAAGACACTTTGGATAAAGTATGCCAAGAGCTACTGAAAAAGGCAAAACTGCAATTTTGGGCCTAGGTGAAAATTAACTCCAGGGAAATGCAGCAGGCTTCAATATTTAAGGTGACATTCTCCAACCACTCTGAATGCTGCACAATTTTATTTTAGAATTTTAACATGCTGAGGGATTTGTCTGATAACATGCAGCATCATTTATGATGACACAAGTCACAGGATACGAAGATAATTTGTTAGAATACTCAAAAATTATAGAAACTGAGTAACGAAATTAAGGATATTAGAGTTTGAACTTCACTTTGTTAGATTTAACTCACAATGTCAGAAAAGGTAACAGTTTACAATTCAATGCAAGAATAATAAAACATCTTTCAAGCAAAGCGTTAGAAGAGAATAATCTAGTATTTAAGTAAATACCTGGCTATGAGGTAATTTAGGGACAACCTCAAAATTGCTAAAAATAAGAACATAGGAATGGCCCAGCCATGCCATACAGCATTCATGTAAATCTGCAGATTAAAAAAAAAAAAAAAAANTGTGGATTACAAACTGGGCACAGTGAGTCACACAAAATACCACTGCCCACTGTACTGTTAGATTCAGAATCATGCAATTCAGATCACCAAAATTAATAAATTTTAGCCACCCCATAACTGACAACAGCACTGCATTCATGAATGTAAAGTTGAAACTAAGATTGAACCAAATCTCCAAAGATGACACTTAACTAGTTCTCTGCTGCTTGAGAGACAGTACTGAGTACTTCCAACACTGCAATTATGTGAAGCGGTAGGGGAAAAAAAAAGAAAAAAAAAAAAGAGTAAACCCTAAAGTCTGTGAATCTACTACGTGACCTATGGTCTATGGTCTAACGTCACCTAGGGCAGCTGAAGCAATGGTATTGTAGAAGAGTTACAACAATTAGCCCCATACAGGGCAACAGGATAAACTCTCGCTCTATTATTTCAGGTCAATTAAATCCCAAATTTTTACCAAGCTTAAAAAGATTGCAGGAAAACAGGTTTTATTTTACCTAACAAGTACAAACACAAAGTGCTTCAAAAGGTATTCTGTCCCTTCCCCAGCTTCTAAAAACACAGAGAGTACAGCCTCCCTGCCGAGAGATGTTAGGCTTTTCACTGATAACCCAAAAACGAAGCATTGCTCCAGCTCTGAGGTCCCAAGGCTTTCTGAGTTCCTTCTTTCAGCTTTTATTTGAAGAATGGGTTTGTCAGGAGAGGTGAGAGAAAAATCAGTAGCTTATGAGAAGGGACAGACACAGAGCACTGTAAGGAGCAAGTCTCATCCTCAATATTCCTTAGGGTGTGCCTGCAAAGTAGCATTAAATAAGGCTGTAACACTTACAGGGAAGGATCATTTAATGAAAAGGTGTGTGACATTTTCACCAAACAGGTTCATTCAGCTACAACTACCAGAAATAATTTTCTTCGATATCAAAATATTTCATATACACTGACCAAAAGACTTCAGATAATTTAATTAACAATTAGAAGGAAAACAAATCAAAACCCCACTAAATAGTTATGTCACCTTGTGGCACGCAAACCGCCTTACATATCAGGGGAATGCTTGAATTTAGCTCACAGACCCAGTGTTTGCACATTAAGTGATACCCAAATCAAGGCATTTTGTCTCTCATCAGTAAGTATGATCCTAACGAATGGCAAGCAGCACTGATGGTGGACGATAGCTTCTTATCAAACATAGCCGCTATCACCATTTCAGCCCTAGATAAAAAGAGGTTTTGCAGAGGCTGAAGCAACCATCAAATTACAGGACTGGGAGACAGGAAACAAGAACTGAGAGAACAATGCCTAGATCATTCTAAGTTATTTTAACAGTTACAAAACTATGCTACAATAAACCCAGGATACACAATTTAAGTAGCTTTGAAATATAACTGAAGTGACAACTACTGGTATTTTGTGTTAAATGAAATGACACTACTTGATTTGACTTAAACTGCAGCATAACCCCGGTTCAGTTATGGCAGTTTCAATGAGTTTCAGTAAACAATAGATTTAAAAAGATCATGCTACTCCTGGAGGAATAGGATAACTTACAATAAAGGCAATAGCAGAAGTGTAGATAGAATACCAGTCTGATAAGGCAGAAAGATTCTTCACAAAATTAGTAACAGGTTTGGCACCTCTCTCTAAACAGAAGCGGAGAAAAACACAACTGTTAGAAATAGCTGGCAGTGGTTAAATCACTTGTAAATGACAAACAACCAAATTAGAAAATTAATAGGAATACTCAAGACATGTAAAGATAAAAAGGCTTGTCCAAATTAAGAAAAATGAAACCCATCAATGTAACTGAACAACTAGTTAAGTAATGCATTTCAAAAAACTAAGTGTTATTCAAGGCAAAGGTTATGTCTACAACTGAAGTATAGACAAAAATAATCAATACCCTCTACAGGGGTACCCTGGATGCCAATAGCACCCTGTTCTGAGCTCTGTTCATACTACCATGAAGACCTCCGCACAGGTCAGTTCATCCCCCTGTAAAACAAGGTAAATTAGCCTGATTGGACTCCAAGCCACCGAGGAACAGCTTGCTGCTACCTGACCAAGCTAGCCTAAAAACCAGGCCAGCTCTCTCTTGGCTACATTTCTGCAGGAGTCTGTCCATTGGTAGCACGTTGTTGCTTACTCTTCCTAAGCCAAGAGACACAGGACCTTGCTGCCTGAAGAAGTTTGTGTCCCACCTGTGCAGACCTTTGCTTTCACAGTCACTGCACAGGAGACAAACCTGTGCCGGGAGAGGCATCACTCCCACGCACAGATGCCCACAGCCAACCAGAGACAGCAAGAGGACCTCCTCCTCAGCTCCCTAAAAAAGACTTCTCCTTTACCCTTCCTATTCCTCTAAGCTTTTTTACCACTTGGGCAAACTAGCTAGGGGACACAAGATGACAGGAGAGGGCTGCTGCAAGGCCTTTGCTTTCTCTGGTGGAACACATGGGTTTTGCCTTCCCTGCTGAGAAGAGTGACGACTCCGCTTGCACAGGGGGGCCCAGGAGTACCCATCCTCGTTTGCAGTACAGCTCACAACTTTCAAAGGCTTTCCTCAAGAGAACCTGTGACTTGCTGTCCTAGTTTGTTTGGCTTGAAATTCAGCTATCCTCGATACATTCCCTACAGGAAGTAATTAAACAACTAGGACTAGATTTCCTTGAGCATCAGCAGCACAACCAAAGCAGCGGATGAAGTGAGTGGAACAGCACGCTTGAGGCACTGGAGGAGGTCATGGACTCCACCACTGCTCCACCATCCTACACTGACCCTGCAGGGAAGGTCAACACCTGGAAACCACTGGCGAACCTGGAAACAGTGGTCTTGAGAGCAACCAAGGGTCTTGAAAGCTCTGGGTGGTTGTCAGGCACCCCTGGACAACAGGGATCTAGATTTTGTCACTCAGCGAGTGGAAGTTAAGAACCACCCAAAGCTTAAGCTTAACACTGCTTTTTTAAAAGCTATTCTGAAGGCAATGCACATCCACCATGGAGAACAGGTCACAAGTATTCTCCCAAATGAAACTAGAATGAATATCAGTATTAGAATAAGGAGAACAAAACTGACCTTACATGGAGATTACAGACCCTTATTTCAACTTCACTTTCCCCCTCACAATAATTTAACAATTTGGAGCACAAATCAGCCATATTTTTTTTTCAGGCTAGCAATTCTTGGCTGCACAGAACTTCTGAAGGGCTGAACTACTTTTTTTAACCCACCATCCTCCACCTTCCAAAATAATTTATCAGCTATCCAAGAGAAAAAAAATGCAAGACACACTCGGGGTATGTATTATCCAACCCCTCCTTCTTTGAAAGCATAAGCTAACAGACTAGGAAGCAAACTACAAGCAGCTCAGGCTTAAGTGTATGAATACTGTTACTTTTGCCATTGGAAAAATACCCTGTTCTCATTCATTACATGTTTACACATTTTAATTAACATTACATTTTTAGTTCAGAGACACCCTATGTAATTCAAGATTAAAGGTAAGCTTCTACCACTGCTCCTCTAAGTTACTTTGAGATCCAAACACTAACACAGGATTTCAGAATCACGTCTGCTTATGAACTGGCAGAAGTATTTCAAAACCCTGTACTTTAAAATGCAACAATCCTCCCGATAGGGTTACTAAGAACTATTTTTACTTCCAGAAAATAAAATACTGCTAAGTACTTACTTAATCTTCTCATATTTTCAGTCAACCTGAAAAATAATGGATAAAACCAACTTGTTAAATAGGCAAGTAGTGCACTGTTGTGTATATTTAGTCCCTGAAATACTGCTCACAGTTATAAATTAGATGTTTGTGCATAAAGCTTCATTCTTGCCTGCTATGAAATGTGTTTCTAGTAACTAATACAGCCTACCTTGCATCCAACAAAAAATTGAAATGTAAAAGCTCTCCAGCCTAACTAAGACTTTGTCCGCAGTTTTTGAGAGGCATATGATGGAACCTGGTAAATAATAAAACTCTTATTCTACCTCAGACAGCAGATAAACTTCAGATTTCATGTTTTGGCCAAAGCATTCACAAACCTTTTGAGATGGTTCTGTACTTTCAGTTTTATTACTTATAATGCAAACACTTGGTCAAACCACGTAAAAGGTTGTAAAACAAAAAGAAAAGAGAAAAACAAGAAGCAACTTGTAAAGAAGCCAACAATTTCTCACAATCATGTTAGAGATTTACCTTCTAGCACTAAGTGGCTCTTCTGTTTCCACTGTATTCTCTTCTGGCTGAAATCTGAAGTCCTCGACATACTCCCCAAATTTGTCACAAAACCACTTCTGGAGTCTTGAACAAACTGTGTGACTACGCTTATCTGTAAGAAAGAAGCACTAAGTATCAGGGTAATACTAGAAGACATCTTCATACAAAGCCTGCCCCTGTTCCCACACGCCATGCTTTGCTGGGAAGCAGACTTTGTACTGCTTTCCTGTCCTTCACCTACACTCTTCATGGAAACTCACTGTGCAGTTTATTTCTGCACAGAAGCCCTGACTGCAGTAAGCTGGTAAAATAAGACTAAAGGTGACTCCTGCTTTGCTGTAAGTACAGCACATGGAAGTATCTTATTACCAGAACTACAGAGATTATTTAAACATCCTAACAAACGAGAATTTTTAGCAAACACTGTGAAAACATTTTCTGGTTAAGAGGTTCCTGTAAACAAAAGACTGATGTAAATCTCTGCGCTCCTATTGTGCTGAAGGGTCACCTTGAGAAAAGCAAGTGTAAAGCAGAACACTGCTGAGCAGAGAGCAGGACAACCAACTTGCAGTCACATAAATTTAACAAGAAAGGGAGGTGAAAACTTAAGCAAGATTCTGCAGGAAGTATTTTTACTACCACTTTCCAACCATTTACAGGCTGTAAAGATTTTGTGTGTGTGTGTGTGTGTAAAATGTGCACTTTCTTTTTTCTAAAGCCAGGCTACAGAAGTTATGCTGCATATACCACTTTCTATATATGGAATATATAGTCATAATAATGCCTGGAAAGTCTTATATGGCAAAGTAATGAAGCGATGCACACTTTCTGTATGTCAGTTTCAGCGGAAAAGTATAACATAAATAGGGGTATATGGAAGAAACACAAGGGTAAAAGCCTTAAAGTAGCACAAGTGAGAACAAAATAATCCCCTTTTGCTTTACCTGTAACTTAGAAAATCACTGTCTAGAAGGAATAGACTATTCTTTGGAAAGGTAGGTCGACACAGCAATGTCATGAAGAGCACACTGGTCACAATTATTCTAGGACTGAACTTAGTACAGAACTTCATAAAATTAAGATATGATTAAACAGAGGCAGGAAAGATTTATCAGCCAAATACAACAGCCAAAATGATGCTTTTAAGCATTTGAGAAAAAGTAACCAGTACACAGAAAACAGGATCAAACTCTTTATTAATGAATGAGTGATATCTAGAAAAACAAGGAATTTAGTGACAGTTTACAGCTGAGAGAACACTTCTATGTGAACGCAAAAAAAATATGAAGTAGCTTCCCACATGCTAATCCTTCAGATAGTACTGAGAAAAAATTTGAGTAGACAACACAGAAAAAAATGGCAGGTTGTAGTTCACATAACAGAAAGCATTGGGAGTACAGAAGGAGCAACACCAAATTTAACCCACAGATTTAAAAGCCTAAGTCTCAATCAAGAGGTGTGGGGAGGAAAGCTTAAGTGTACTGAAAGATTGAGAATGTGCCTGTTGCCTTAGTTCTTTCAGAAATCACTATATTATTGCACTCGTAATAAGTAATAGCTTGAGAAATGTAGATGACAGTTTAAGTGTTGAAAAAATTAGTAACTCTTAACTTTATTCCTTCTCCAGGATGTCTTTTCTTTTAGAAAAAGGAAGAAGTACTACAGTTAATGGCATAAGAGAGCTTTTGCAATTGAGAAGAAAACAGAACATCTTTTCTATGTATTACACCTGTTTTCTGGTAAGTCAAGGATCAGCAAGGCATGCAAGAATGATGAAGTCAGGCAACAGGTTTCATTACATTCCTAAAAGCTTTAAAATACACAGTTAATTCCTTGCTCAGGTATGCAAAGTCAGCTACAAAAAGTAAATGCAGAATCATGTACAGAGAATTAAGAAGCTGCTCAAATGGTCTTTCATACTCGGCTTCTTCAGAAGCCTGCTTAAGGACCCAGCAAGTTTTTCAGCAATGTTTGATCTTCTAAGGATCAAAAGGAAGGGGTGGAAAAAAATTCGACTGAATCAAACTGCTAGTAGAGATCTGATCAAGATTACCTGTTCCGTTGGCTTGCGTCTGTGGCTTTGCAGGTTGCTGAGCTGCAGGCACCTCTTCCGTCCTACAAAGAAAGCGGAAACAATGTGAAATGCTACAGATGAGGAATTTGTTCCCTTTTAGGCAAAGGGAGCACTCGAACCTCCAGGGTTTCCATAGCTGAGATAATACAAGACGACAAGGAAAAAATCCACTTATGCTCTTTTGCAAGACTCAAAATATTCATCGCACATTGCACTTAGGATCCAGGGAAATACCACTGTCCTGTCTGTGTGTGTATAGATTTGATAGATAAAAGTAATAATAATTTGAGCAAGATGCAAATGGTATGGAATAACGGGTGGAATGTCCTGGTTTGAGATAAAACAGGACCAATTTTGTTCAGTAACTTTGCTTCCTAGCTAGACCTCTTCTAACTACTGAAATTAAGAGCATATTGTGCAGACAATGTTCACTCTCTCAGAGTGATAAGACCAATTGTTTACAGCTGATGCCCAGGCATGGTGTGCAGAGAGGCTCCTGCTTATACTTATTGCTATAACCCCCAAGGCCAACCAACTTTTTTTTATTTGCCCCGTCGGAGGGTCGGAAGCGGAAAAATGTAAAGGGGTCCCACCTGTGGGGAGGAGCAGACAGGACAGCTGACCCAAAACTGACCAACAGGGTATTCCATCCCATCTGCCTCATGCTCAGTTCTGTTCGTATGCCTTTGATCCCGATCCTGAATGCAGATCTGGAATCCAGTTCCTGTCCATCACTGAGTCCAGTCTGGGACTGCCCCAGTGCCAGCCGGTGTCGTGATTGTCATCCCGGGAGCTTGATACGGTTTTGTATATATGTCACTATTTCCTTTTATTTTATTATTAATATTTCATTAAAGTAGTTTAGTTCCTTCTAAACTCGTAAGTCTCTTTTTCCCTCCTCTGCCTCTCTCTTTGAAGAGGGGTAGAAGGGAGCATCTGTCGGTCCCATCTGGGGTCCCCCACGTCCCAGTAGCCGATTTGGCCTAAACCACGACACACGCCCCGGAAGGAGAAGTGAGGTTTAGCCATTTCCTGTCACCAACAGCTCAATTTCATCTTACAACTACTAAATAATTTAGTATCAAATTCGTTGCATTACTTATGCCTTTGTGTTGTATATTCATTGCAATGCCTGCCAGGAAAACTCTTCAGAGCACCAACTCTTCCCACAGTAATAAATGAAAAGAGATTCCATATCACAAGTTGATAACTACAGTAGTAGTATAAAACCAGAGTTTAATGCATGAACCTTGAATTCTGCCATCCTTACTGGAGCCAAACGCCACTCATCTTCACAATGAGAGGAACAGGCATCAAGAATTATTTAAAATGTTATGTTGTAAGCTCTTGAAATGCACAGATATCAACCAATTTTTAAAATATCTTTTTTAAAACTTGCACAATTGAAATAACCGTCTGAAAAACTGAGACAAAAATGTTCTAAAAATATATGGCGAGTAGCAGGCATCATTGGTCTCATCTTTCAAAGTAAGTGAAGAATAATATTCTCATCTATTAAAAGTGAACGGATTTTGGAAACCACAAATGCTTTTGCCATTCTGCACATGTGTAAGGCTCAAAATTACATTTGCACTATCCACAGCCTCCAACTGCCAACCTATCTTGAGAATACTTCAGGCTTCAGTCCAAAAGTCTTCAGCCATCCACGCAGATATCCTACAGAAAGATTTTTTTCTAATGAAGCAGCAGCTTTGACAACATAACACCAGACGCAGCAAGCTCTACTTGACAGGGAGTTGTATGATTGAAAAGATTACTGCTTGAAACAAAAACGTGTTGGTTGTGTAATTTCATTATCGCTCATTTATCAGACAATATAGGTGGTTTCAAATGTTCCCTTCTTTTGCTCCTCAGGAAGGCAACCAAATGGGATGCTGGTCAGCAAATGGAGAGCAAGAAGACAGATCCCACTGTACAGATTGCAGCAATATAGATGGATATATAGTTCTCTCTCCTGCTATTCCTCTAGGAAGTACATTAGGGAAAGATCTCACTGTACTGTCTGCACATGGAAAAGGTCATTACTAATGTGTGATGTCTCAACATCAGCATACATCAACGAGTATGACGGAGAAACTGCAGAACTAATTACCTCCATTCGTTCCTAAGCACTCCCCGTATTTAATGAGCTTTCCACATCCTTGTTCATTTCTAAAAGGACATTTAGAAATAATTTACTACTTTATAAATTATAACTGGACATCTATCTGTGCAGAGAAGCTGAATTCAACGGCTTCTGCTTTCAAAGCCACTTGTTTTCACGCCTCTTCAAGACTTTTCCACACAGCTTCTGTAGTTGAAGCAACTCTTCTTTCCAAAAGCCACCTGAAATTCCATCAGTTTATTTTTTCTAGCTAAACTTTAACTTTGGTTTCTGTGCTGTTTTTCTGAAGTTTATACACAAACCATGGGTTCCCCAACTAAAACCTCCTCCTTTCCTTGCTCTTTTCCCCAGATCCTTTCATCTCCTTCATTTTCAGCTCTGTCTCTCTAAAGACAGAGAGCCATTAATGCGATTGAATTTGCACAAACCATTATACAGCAGTGTCTTGTTTTCTTCTATTGGCACATCAGACGGTTACACCATATAGGCGGGCACTTTCATCTGCAATCTGTCACTGTCACCATGTTTCATTGAAGCTGAAGACAAATTTAAGTAGAAAGGAGGTAGTCATTCACAAGCAGGTCCACACAGGCAGGAGCCAGTTACTCAACCCGCTCCAGTCATGCAAAGGCACTGGGGGGGATGTTACACCTGAACGGCTCCAGTGACAGAGCCAAGATGGAATCCCACCACCACCAGCGCCTTCAGGCTGGGTCTTCCTTTGACACGCTGGGATATATTTTCAGAAGCAGCACAGCGTCATTACTCCCCATGTTTCTTGGGAAAAAAAATCCAAAAAATCTCATCAAGAAGCAGTTCTGGATAGCAGCCCCATTGGGCTCCATCAGGAGCACATGATGGTTTGGCTTTGGCCCTTCTTGGTGCTGTTTTATTTCCTTTTTTGGCAATGTCTTACTTGCCATCTGCCTGTTACTCCTTCCCTGTGAAGAACCTGACCTTTACGAATCATCAGGTTAATGACAGCTCATTACTGCACCTGTGAATCAAGTTATAATTAGCCACTTCAGACAGATTTGGGCCAGGAAGCTCAGAATTCATTGTTTAGGCTTGCACACCCACTGAGAAGCTCAATCTCCAAACCAGGTCAGGTTGAACCAGCCAGCACATCAAGACCGCTGACAGAGGGGAGGAATTATCTTTCCTACAGTTTCTGAACCACTCTTCATGCCAGACATCAGTTAAAAGGCTGGAAAATATCAATGGTCCCCACAACAATGCAAAAAGCTGTGTTTCTATGCAGGCTTCCTAACTGCAGCCTGCACCAAAGAACACAAGCTGCATGAACTCCTCTGGGATCACACTTTCCACCCAGAAAAAAGGGGTGTGATTGGTAATGCCAACAGATCCCCATCCTGTGGCTTGGTCACATTTATGCAACTAGAGATTGCACCCATTTTAAAGCACCGGCTGATTAAAACAGATAAAAGCAACTACAGCCAATGGAGAAGACAAAAACAAATGTGCCATTTTTTTTTTTTTTTTAATATATACCAAAGTCAGGGAAGCATGACTGTTAGAGCTGTTCATGACGAGCGGACGTGCAGCATTCAAAAATGACCAGCACACACTGATGCTGCCCCATCAGAATACAGCCAAGGGATTGTTCTTGTAGCTGCAAGTATGAGTCAAAAGTTAAGGGAGCCTTGACACTGAAGGCCATTTACCGTAACTAAACATTTTGGTTTTGTGCACCTTTGGCCTTGAACACAGTTGCGAGTTGAGGCCTATGTGAATCAACAGACTCTCCCCAACTACTGTATGAAGACCAGACTCACTGTACACAACAGTTCCAGTCGCTGCTGGGATGTTCTCAGACACATTAAAAGCAATTTTCCTACAGGCTGACTCCGAGTACTGAGTTCACAAGCAACCCATCATCATTCTTTTGACAGCTGTGGTGGAAGCCAGTCAAGGCTGTTATATCTCTCTTACAGCTCAAAGCAACGTGAATGTGTATGCACTTCCATCAAAAGCACCTCACAACCTCAGAAATACAAAAATAAGCATAAAGAAGGTATTTTCACAGCCGAGTTTAAAGACTAATCATTTGAGTATATGTGGTTTCTTAGCCTGAGGAGCTGTCACAAAACTGAGTTCATATGTTTTGCATCTCCTTCTCATTAAAATACACCAAATGTTTCAGAAGCCTTTGTCCTCCTCATCAGATACTGCCACATTTTACATGGCTAGTGTCCTAAACTGGTGGTTTCAGAAAAAAAAGAAAAGGTTTCAGACGAAATATCATCAACCTAAAGTTATACAAGATCTAAATGTTCATGGGCAGAAAAACAAAAAAAAATTAAAACTAAACTCTTGACAGAAGCTACTTTACAAGCAGCAGCCTGTCACCAAATCTACTAAGTTAAAAATAGAGGCAGGCCCCAAGTTCAGCCTATGGGGTATGTCAGCAGTCACGTATGTATGTGAGCAACCCCAGCACGGCTCAGCAGCTGGGCAAGAAACTTTTGACCCAGGTTCTTGCTACCTGTGTGGAGCCCCAGCCTGACCAGGATCCTTCCAGGAGGGAACGCTTCCAGCCTCCAAAGCAATCTCAGGCTGAGGCATCTTCTCAACAGGCAAAGTCAGCCATACCCAAAACACTGCATGTGTGGAAGATGACATCATTTAATAAGAGGCCAGGAAGGGTTAACCAAGATAAGCGGTACAGAAGGAATAGTGGCTTATGAAGAAGCATCATCTATTTTCTCCTTTTAAAAATAGTTCACAATGATACTAATAAAAAGGTTTGCATAAGCCACAGCTTGTTGGTAGGTGTAGCTGCAAAGCTTCTTTTTTTGTTTTGTTTTGGGTTGGTTTTTTTTTTCTGTGTGATGGAGCTAGCTCACAATTTGTAAAATAAGGCAGCAACAAGCCCACAAGTTACATTAAACAAGCATTGCTCACACAGACTATTCCAAATTATTTATACATTGTTCCACTAGCAAAATGTCATAAGCTTCAGCTGTTGCACCAAACGCTGAGCCATCCCAAAGTGCATCTGTGGAAAACTTCAGCTGAGGCCACCATGTTTCTGAATACTCAGATATATGGACAATAAACTGCATGACAAATGAAACCACTACACATCCCCTTCTTCCGCTCCTCTCTCCAAACAATTCAATGAGAGAAGTCCATGTTCTTCACTAAAAATAAATAAATAATTAAAAAATCTAAAACGGTAGCTCATTGTTTTCTCCTTGCTGAACACTTTGCAGCATGTATTTATACAGCTACATGTATTGATCTACTTCACAAATACTTTTGAATACTGCAACTATTAAAATAATTTATTCGTTCTTACACCACAGCATGGTTTGTTTTTCATTAGTAGTTAACTTCTGTAAGCAAAAAGAAGAGTACATGCAAACATGTTCATATGCACATCTATTTAAATACTGTATGCAAAATTACCTGAGAAGCAGGGTGAATTTGTTTTTGTTGACATAAGCAGAGATGGTTTTCTGTGGTTACTTTGCTTAATAAAATTAAGTTTCTATCAGGCATAAATTTGGCCTATTACGTATTTGATTGCGTCAGCCAACACTTTGCCTGTAGTCCTAATAAAAGTATTTTAAATTGTCTACAGTGAAGTGTAAAAAGATAAAAAGCAGTGAAGAAGAACTTCACACAATGGAACACTAGTTAAGGAAAAAACATCAGCAACCTGATTTTTCTTTTTCTGGGCAGAAACTGGAAATTTTTCAAAGTCTTATTTTGTTGTCAACTTACACATGCCTGTCCCAAAATGGCTGGAATATTAGCAAGACTAGATAGAAAAGGATTCGGATAAAGGGGACAATTGGCTGAATATAATCCCCAAGTGCAATACCCAAGCTAAAAGGGCCAGTGTAATCCTTAGGATATCTAAATGGGAATACAGCGTTGAAGCAGACAGGTCATGCTATCTTAATTTGGCAATGGCATGCCTGTTAGAGATTTGCTGTTATCCACAATCCAACAAGACACAGACGTTAACACTAATATTGACAGACAGACCTTCAAACTCTTTTTTCTGTAAAACACATACTCATAAATCCCCGTGGGCCGTATCAGACCCTGGGCCATCCTCATTACCCTGAAATAGGGCAGGATGATCGGTACCTTCCTGCAGAGGAAGGTGGCTCCTCATCCTTCTCCAGGACTCCCAGCAATGATGGGATCACTATCCACCTTCTCTGCGCATGACCTGGAGCCCAGGCAAACTTGCTCTCAGGAGAAAGCCTAAAGGCCTATGCCAGCACTAAAGACAAGTGTGTGGAATTTGCACCTCAAGCAACTTCTTCAAGGCAGCAAGTCACCAACAGGAAGGTATCCTGAAGCATCAGTTTTATCTACCAATAGCAGAAAACAATACTCATTGCTTTGTAATGCTGCTATTGAGCTAACTAATACTCTCAGCATGGGGACAGGTCCGAGTTTGCCCTCTTCCACTGTCCCCATTAGCTCACTCAACCAGGCAACATCAGTCTAGAAACAAAATGGAAGTTATATGTGCATGCAGCCAGACACACCAGCGCAGGCAATAAAAATGCACTCCTACTTCCCAGCTGTAAAAGCAACTGTAAAACATCACCAAAAAAAACCCCAGATCAGAGCCATGCGCGTCACCTTCCCAGGGCATGGTCACGGGCCTGGCTTAGGAACAAGACTCCTCCACAAGGACCTCGCAGAGCCCCTTCTAAGCATGGAACACGGCAGCTCAGGTCAAGACTGCATGTGGACAGACCTTGCACAGAATCAGTGATTTTGGAAAAGCGTCAGTGTTGAAACATCAGCCAAAAAAAACCCCACTGTACTGAGTACTGAGGATAAGAGGGAAGGCCTAATTTATCTCCTGTATAAGGCCTTGGCTAACCCACACTTCAAATACTGCATGAACTCAGCCTCTTCATCTTCAGACACAACAGTTAAAGAATGGCAACTGAAGTGATGAAAGGGATGGAGTACTCTTAAGGAGACACTGGAAAAGCTGGAACTCTTCAGTCTCGAGAAAAGAGTAAGGAAGGAAAGGTCCTATCAAGGGTGGTAAATAAGTTGAATGCTGAAAAGTTATTCACCAAATCTCACAATTCAGTAACTACGGGGCACTTCTTGAAACCATTAAGAAATCTGTTAAAACGGAAAGAAAATAAATTGTTTCCTTAAGAGTCCAGAGTGGACTTCTGTAACGTATTGCTTTCACAGCTTCCAGTAGTAGATAGCACTTTCAAGAGGGGGTTAAACAAATTAATGGATAACAGGTCTGCAAACAGATACGGAAATGAAAAGGCAGCAGTGTACCTTCTGATATCCCTAATACAGTGTTTGTGGATGCTATAGGAGTAGGAGGTAAACAGACCACAGAGAGCAACTAGGCTCACACGTTTCCTATAAATAGCTCTTATTGCCATTGCTTCAGAACACCGGGGGACATGGACCGCTGACCCAACCAGAAAGGCACTTTTATGCTCAGGATGAGTTCAGAAGGAAGTGACAGGCTGGGAAGAGTTTGTACGGCACTGGGAAACCTCATATCCACGTAAAAAGTTTTGCCTGTTTGTTCTTGCTTGTCACCTCTAAGTAACTGGCAGTGCTTATTGCACATGATTACCAGCTCAGCCTGCACTATCTCCCGATGACAGTAGTTGATGGTGAACTGCTCAGCCAAGTAATCTTAGCTACTGCTGAGGAAGATAACACAGGCAACTACGTATGCAAGTGGTCTAGACCAACAAGACCAACAAGCAGATGCTATGGTCTTCAAATCTACACTCCATACAGCTAGGCAGACTAAGGACAGACAACATGAAATGTGATGTTAGTGGGTATCCTCAAGGCTAAAATGATTTCGGGGTATAGGGAGACACATTTCCATTTGTCATTGCAGTGGTAAGGAAGGGTCAAACTCCAGTCAATCCCACACATTTAGGGTTGTGCTGTGGTACTGGGATGTCCTTGCTGCTGCTAGAACAGAAGTAACAAGGACTGGGCAGTCTGGAGATGACACAGGTTTTGAAGAGGCAAAGCATGTGCAATGGAATGGCAAAGGCTCAGGCATTCAGTAGCACACAGTACACACTGATAGCTCCAGGTAGGTGAGATCCCAGAGGGAGGGCATCAGAGAGGGTGAAATGAAGAATATCCCAACTAGACAAGTGTCAGGACACGTCTGTAGCTAGGGCAGTATGTATGGTGAAGTAATTCAGGTGTACGTGGGTGTATAAGATGTACTTTTACAGGAAAACATAGACAGCTTCTCTCTGTGAGCTACTAATTTATTTTAAGATACCCTAGGCTGGAAATGGATGCTTTCACCAGAACTCCTCAAAGACAGTCAGAAATCTCAAGTGGCTTTCAGCTTTACAGTGAAGATATTTATCTTACCTTGCTTTAGATATTTATCTTACCTTGCTTTAAGTACTTCATTGACTTTTTGTTCTAGTTCTATTCTCCTCTGTCGTTCCTTTTCTAGCTCCTGCCTTAACGTTTCAGCGTTTGTCTCTTCTCTCAACTTCCTGAGCTCCTCCTCTGTTAATTAAGGAAGAAGAAGAAGATTTAGTTACCCTAAAGTATTTCTACAAGAAAATTAAAACCTAATTATGAAAAATTAAGTGGTGTTTTTTTTTATCTGTGCTATACCAAATATATTGACCAGAAAAAACGAGTAATCAAGGGCCAGAAAGACTTCATAAAAAGCACACAGCCATATCATGTACAAAATATTTAGTTACAATTGTTAAAGCAAGGTGAAAACCAACTTTAAAGTTTTATTTGCAAGATGCAACATATCAAAAATAAGGCCTTGGTACAAGCTATGTTTATCTGAATAAAATGTGACGTACCCTTCATTCCCCAAAGAAATAATCAGCAGGAAAGGCTGTCTATTGCTAAATCCCGTGGTCACAACAAGAAAAAAAAAAAAGTATGTGTCTTCTTCCCCCATGCCTATGGGTAGAAAAAAAAATCGCAACATACACTCACCATAAAGTTATATGATGCCATATAACTCTCTATCCATCAATTTCTGGCACCTCTGTATTTTTATACAAGTCAGATGGCCCCATTATGGACCTGAGTATCTTACAGTTTTAAGAAGAGGTTATGAGATGAGGAACTAAGTTCAGATTTTTACCCTTTTCTGAGGTTACAGTGTGCCCGATGAACTTCCATGTAATAATTTATATATAAATATATATAAATACACACACATGTAATTGCTTATACAAACACATATACACACAACTTTTTTCATGAGAACTTAGTATCAACTATGCATAAGGCTTTTTTTGTGGCTAATTAGCCTTGCTTTTTTAATCACCGGCAGTATCCTTGTTCATGAACTTATTTTACCCTAGAGCTACAACAGGGTCACTATCACTGATCACTTTTCCCAGACTGGTATACAAGAGACATGCCAAAAAGAAGATTGGGAATATCTTTTTTTTTTTTCTTTTTTCTTTTGAAACAAAAAAAAATTACTCTGTATTTTGCTCTCTGGGCTGTTTTTTAAGCTCAATCTCAACATTAAATAGTAGAGCAACAGGTGTATTTTTAAAGGAAACCAGAACAGAAAATACTTGCTAATTCCACTATCAACACAGATACCAGGGTTTAGGCTTTATATCGTTTTACAAGATTCGTACATTATGTTCTACTGTCTTTTCACCTATTGCCTTGTAGATCTTTGATAATCAGATAATTTCGATATCTGAGCCTCTCTGACTCCAATCATTATGTGTTTTGAGAAGGTCTGAAGCCCTAGTGCAAATATTCAGAAGAACTGATAAACTCTCCCTGCTCTGCAGGAGGCCCTCGTGCAGTATCTCTGATCGTTTTATCCACTGTGCAGGTTAGGTGGTGGCAGATTAACCGTATTCCTGCAGCACTAAGAGGTTTAGAGCACAGAATTAGGAGAGACGGGAAAAAGCTACACGAATCGAGATGAGGGTACAACATGAAAGCTTCCACCATGAGCCTACAGGTTGAACTCCACCAAACTGAAAGGAGTGCTGTCATCTCACCACTGATGCTTTGTCAGTGACCCCAGAAAGAAGAGTTGGAGCACAGAAACCAAGTTAGCCTCTAAAACTATATAACTAAAACTGAAATTTATTCCCAAGGGCAGGGTAGGGAACTGTCACTGTTGTAGCAGGTATTGTCTCTCCTGTAAATAAATGGAAAGATATGGACATAAGGGCATACCTATACATGGAGCTGTTCCTAACTAGGTGTCCACAAGGAATTTTAAATCCAACAAGAAAACTACGTTTATAATTAGCTTATCCTACTTTCAAGGGCTTGCCGTGTTCCAGAACAAGCGCACGCACACAGCTGAGGGAAAACATCTGTTGCACTTCAAATGCACTGGAGCTTGTGCAATATCATGAAGATATCACAAGGAGTTCCAAAGCTTGATAGGGATGTTATGTTCTCAAGACCATTAAAGGGAAAAAATTCTTCATTAAATATTTTTTTTTTTTAAAGAGGAAGTGACTATGAATTGTGTATACATAAGAAAACCACAAGTAGTGTAAATTAACCTCAATGCCCTTGAAAGTCTACTCAGATCTTCCAGCTTCCTTAATTCCAATTGTTCTCATTGCGCTACATCTTGTTCTATTAAAACTAAAACTAAACGTCCAGAAACTTGACCACTAGGAGGACAAGCAGTGCCAGAGATGCAGAATTTCTTTATGCAAAGAGGCAGAGTTAAAGGGTACACAACGAACAAGGTGGAACTCCTATAAAACAGAACAAAAAATACAGCATCTTGTCATTGAGGATTGTCACAGCTTCACATTTCATGGCATTTCCTAAATTTCAAGTACATGACTTTGCATTTTAAATCCACCCCACTACAACTGCTCTGGCCCCTCTGACTCTTTAAAGCTCCATTTGTTGCTACTTTGGCAGCAGTCTGGTCTGGCATTGTAAAACCTCTGTGTTTGGTTAGTTAAATACTTTACATTTGCTAAGCAACAGAAACCACAGAGGAAAAAAAACCTCAAACCCCCGACGTGTTCTTCCTTGCTCTCTACTCTGAAATAATCTACGCTTTGGCCAAGCTGAACTGAACTTACCAAGGACATTTCTCTAGCCCTGAGGGCTCCTCCTGTAGAACGAGTGAAGTTGGCTACAAAGGTCCCGGACTCTTAGAGCCTGTGAGAACGTTTCACCATAGTATCTATCTATTGAGCTTTACAGATGAGTACAGAGTGCTCCTTGGTTTTCATTTTCAGACAGTCAAAATTCAAAGACCCTCCCCCCTCCAACACATACAAAAAGGTAAAACATAAAAGGACAAGCTTCAGGTCCAAGATTAATCAACTTCCATAATTTCCCTACCAGGTACATCAATCTCAACTCCCTGTCTCCCGCTGGGCAAGAAACTTTAAAATATTACAAGAGGCTTAGTGCACCTCTTAACTGGACATGCAGGTGATATGAGCAGCCACAAAGGTGACTCGGTTAGAAGGGGAAAATTACCGAACAGAAGAAAACGTCTGCTGAAATGCTGACAGAGAAAATGCCAGCCAGCCTGGGAACCAGGCCTGGGAACCAGAAGCATCCTTGAGAAGTGCAGCTGGCCTCTTAGAAGTACACAGCTGGGTACCTAGAAACCAGAGACATCCTGAAATACCATTGATAAGCGCAAAACCAAGGAACTGTAGCAGCAACTTATAATCTGAAAAGGTGAAAAACAATCTGGGAAAAAGGGAAATCATCTTGAGAAAGTAAGACTCGGTAGCTGCCATGGGCTGTTCTATCTGCAAGAACAAGAAAACAGTCTGGAAAAAAAAAATTAGTCCGAGAGAACAGAAAACATCAACAACTATTGGCTATGCTGGGTGAAAAATAAAAAATAATAGCATCTATTGGTTGTTGAAGTGATGGTGTTCTACGCCTCCTTATTTCTCTATGATACGACGACTTAATCTTTATCCAAAATGGAGTTTCTCTCAGAACTTCCTGTGCTGCATATACTTTTCCTTTCCTAAATAGGTTGAACTCTGCACAAACTTTCTAAGAGGTCTATGGACCCTTGCCAGGGAGGGTCTGGTTTGCCCTCCCACTTCTGGGATGGTTGGGTCCCCTCTGGGATCTGTCTGTCCTCCCCTCTGGGATGATTTGGCACCTTCTGAGATCTGTCTAATAAGCTTGATACTGGTATTATTGTGAACATACAGATATATGCGCATATAAGTAATCTATCATAAGTATTTCCGCTGCTATATTATTGATGTTTGCTTCACTAGGGATAAGTTTGTAGTAACCTGTAATAATACACACCTACTTGGTTGCTGCCATACTATTCATTGCTGCCAATAATTTATAACAGCTTTATATATATATGCACATATATATTTTCATTCATCCATATATTCACTTTATCAATCACAGGTATAGTTGCTAGTGGTGATTTCTGTGGTATTTGTGGAAATCTGTAACAAAGTAGAGAAATTTAGAATAAAAAAACTGTATGTTACAGAATCCTACCAACTCACAGTCACAATCTCTATATACCCGCAGGCTGGGTAACACTTTAGGTCGCAACAGCAGGTATAACCCTAAAAAAATGCTTTAAAATCTCTTTAACAAAGTAAACTTGTTTTAAAAGGCAGGACAATATCTGGATAATATTGCACTTTCAACAATGAGAGAAAAACGTGAGAAAAGGCAACAATAGTGTTTCAACTACATTAACTTGCATATTATTGCACTGTAAACACTAGGAGAGTTGACCATGTAGGAAAGACCACCATCAGCAATGCATCCCACAAGTTACCAAAAAAATGTATCCCTATCAGGTTTTTTACAGCATTTTATCCTCTATTAGGTGTAACACAGCTGTCGCACCTGCACTCTAAGGATTTGATCATTTAAATCTAAAGACTTAACAATGCAAAAAGTGTAGTTGATACCATGTAATTGTTTAAAGATAAGCTACCCAGCATTTTATTGCACCATCATATGTCATCAGCCACTAGAGCAACTGGAAAATTTCCATTTGCTCCCCAGAATACACAAGCTTGCAAGAAACGTTTCGGTAAAAAGCTTTTAAATACCAAAGTATTTAGTTCAGGTGCGACTGAACAGTATCCGAGTCGTATTTAGAAAAGAAGGATGATATATCGGGCTGGGAAGGCGTGGCAGCAGGTTGGATTTCTAATTCAATACTGCATGTGCAGTAAAGCGGATGTCTCCCTTAATACGGGGATTGGAGGTGGATTAGGGAGTCTCCTAGTATCTATTTTACATAATAGCATTCCTTTGTAGGCCTACAGGTACGCTGCAAAATCNCCAAATCAGTTTAGCATTAAATCTAAGGAGATAGAGTTAAAAACCAGAAATGCAAAAAAGCATACATGCACTCTGTCATATTTACGTGGGGAAACACCAGTACTTAACAAGACAGAAATAACCCTTCTACGTCTATGTTAATTATGGCAAATCTCCCTACAACCCTTTGAACATTACCAGAGTTCAAGTATGTTGTTTAATTGGTACTAAATGCACTAAATCCCAACCACACACCGTCAAACTGGATCTCACCAGCTGCACTGATGGACTCAGACATTGGCAGTTTTCTCCAGCACAGGCAGCTTCTACCCTTGCCAGACTCCCAACTCCTACAGAAAAATAATATTTTAACTTTGTCCCAACTAAACCAACTGTATGATATTACTAACAAGATGGTAGGAGTCTGAAAACATGTCTATTTTCATCATCACAGACTCTAAAGAGCGTTTAGTCTTTATCTTAAACACCAGCAGCAAATGGCAGTGCTGTGAAAGACATGGAACGACTCCACTGCTTGTGATAAAGCAAAGACATAAAGAACATTGTCTGACCAACAAGCAGTGATGGAGGAAGAACCCACAATAGAAATCCCTAACCTGTTTTTTTCATGTTTACAGTTATTTTGTAATTCATACACTCGTCCAGAGACAAGTTTCCAATTCTTAGCTATAACTGCTTAAAGCTTTATTGTGTACTATTTGTGCCATGTTCTTCTTCGAATCTCTGACTCTCCTTCCCCAGGGCTTATGTCCTTTCCGCCAGTGACTTGAGAACCACAGATACCACCAAAGACTTACCACAAATCTACCCTAAAGACTTCAGATAAAACATTAGCCTTTGATCCCAGACATTGCAAGACATTCTACTTCTTTGAATGCCAGATGCTCGGAAAAGAAAATGGCTTGTCTAAGCCATTGCTCCAGCAGCTCCACTTTATTAGCTGTCCTTTCTCCTTTAAGTCGCCTCTTAAGTTCATGTCCTCTTTCATGCTTGTACTTCTACACTTCACTTGGGAAACACAAAGCTCACCCGCTCAGGAGGACTACTCAACATTTTAAGAAGGAAGAACCTAAAAACCTCCCTTCTCAAGCCCCAAACTCCAGGTTGACTGTCTAACCCTTCCTTCGTCTTGTCTGGTTAGGTGGTCACTTCTGAAACGGATACCAGCCTTCTTGCTCTTCACAGCTCTTCCAGTGCTGGACAAATGGTCTGGAGAGTCATCTCAGCAGACAGACAGAAGCAACAGTGGGAAGAGGGTGGGAGATGCAGCCCAACTGTGGAGTTACCTGATCGCAGTTTTAGAAATTCCTTCCTACTATGACAATACCAGATACTCTTACCAAGATGATTCAGTACAACACTCTAAACTGACTGCATTTTAAGCATGAGTTCTTTGTGCTATTTTTTTCTGGACACTGCCCTCACATTCTTTGCCCTCACATTCAGACAGGCGAGAAAAGTAGGAATCCACATTATTTTAAGTCCAGCAATCCTTTTACACCAACAAACTAAAGCCAACCTATGTTCCTACTCCAGATTTTTATTCTTCTATTCCCTTTAATTCAGAAAAGCCACGAGTGAACTTGGTGAGGCATAATGATGGGTTTCAGCATCACTGATCCCCTCTTTTGCCAAATGCTTCCTCAGAATTTGTTTTGGTAACTATGTTTTATGTGGACTCCATACTACACCATTTAGTTTTTAAAAAGAAGTAGAATAAGGGGAGGTCCTGTTAAACTGAAGGCAGAAGCAGCTCTCAGACTTTGTATAACTCAGATGTGGTTCTTTATGGCAACTCAGACACAAAGATCACAATAATTTATAATTTTTTTTCTCTTTACCTTGCCATAGGTCTTTTGTGAAGCAACACTGAGAAGACTAACTGTCACATACAAACATTTAGCAGCTACATCACGTAGTAAGTGTTACTGAGCCCAGCATCCTGTTTGGTGATGGTCAGGAAGAGGTACTCTTCCAGCAGCAGAGAAAGAGGAACCTGTGGCAGTACCCTCTGACCCACCACCTACCTGCAGTGCAGAGACTTCCTCTGCCAGGCACACTGAACGGTGCTAAGGAGTGGAACGGCAGCCAACATTACAGCATCACATAAAGTACAACACAAAAACTATACCCAATACATTGCAATTACTGTTTCCTCTTTCTAAGAGCACAGTTTAAGGTGCCAGTGAAAACACCAGGTACTTAGAAGGAACAGAGCCATCTACAAGCCCTGATTCACCTCCAGAACCTTTAGCAGTTAGTGTCATAATGAAATTTCCCATAGCAAGAGTGAACTTCTGTCATATTTTTTGTATCATTCAACCACTTATTTATTCAGTGTTAAGTAGTCCTGAGTGATGAAAGCACCCCCTGTATGGAAAAGTAATTCACAAGTAAGTGAAAGAAAAACCCAACCAAACCACCACAAATCCAACACCTCATATGATCTACTACTATATAGGGGTCAAAATGTGTTGTCCACGCATTCAGCTACACAACTAATCCTCAATGAACTCTCATTCCTCCTTCCTCATAAACTTATTTTCCTATTGTTCCAAAAGACTCATCCTGAACTACTTTATCTTCAGCTGATCTTTGCTCAGCTACACCGTGTAGAAGAAAATAACGCTAAAAACATATGAAGATACCTTTTTTTAACCCTACCAGCCTATGGATGGGGACAAAAAGTAAGACATACATATTCTAATCAGATAATGGGAAAAAAAAACCACCCAAACAAAACCAAGTCAGCAAAGGAGGAAAACTGAAGAAAGAACTATTCAGGGTTTTTTTTATATTTGAGAACCCCTTGCTTTGTCAAATTAATGGTTTTCCCTTGTGGTCAGGCCTCTTGCTTGTTTGCCTGAATCTTTTACACAGAAAAAAGGGGGGAAAAGATTTTCTAATAGGAATATTAGAGTCATAAAAAGCCAAAAGAGTGGACAGGAACATTAAAGATGAACTACATTTATTGAGTGCACATCCTTTCCTCCTCCCCACCCCGTTTTATATAGGCATTTTGTTAGAGCGGAGAAAGGGAACAGTTAAATATAAAACCTGCATTTTCACTATAACCTTTCTCCAGCTCAGTCTGGTTTACCTGCACACATCGAAACAAAGAAGCGACCTGTCATATTCTGAAACAGTCATGCCAATTTGCCTTAAAAAACCCCAACCACAGGTTTGGCAGTTAAACAATCCCTGTTTGGCAATTAAACAATCCCTCTTTTTACTTTTCTTGTTTCCATCATTCTGTTGTGCCTCTCTGCTCTTTCAAAGGCAGAGCTCCTGCTCCAGTGCTTACAACAAGCCCAGCTTTTGAGGACCAATTTTTGAGTCTCTTTGCATACGCCTACAAGGCGGGAGCAGCGTGGGCTCTCTCTGCGCTGATAGGAAATAAGCCAACTCTGATCCAGAAGCAGTGGAGGGAAGGCTGCGTCTGAACTGTCATCCTGTTTCTCAGCGCAATTAATATTCCCCTGGTACTATTTTCCTCACCTCGACAGCACAGTTTTATGTGAAGCGTTCTTCTATTTCATCTGATGAGGGAGAGTGATTTACAAAGCTCATCATATTTGACAAAATCCTCTTCCTCTGCGCAAACTGGTCTCGTCTCCTCTCTCACCATTCCTGCTACGCCCCACTTCAAGTAGGTGAGATTACAAAGAATTAAAATGTCATTACTATGGTATGTACAAAATAGTTATGCTAACAACCAATTAGTAATGTTACATTTACATATAGTGTTTTCATTGTGTTATAACAGACACAGGATCATTTTCCCTTCATTATGGAAGGATTTTAAATTAAGCTTCCTGAAAATATGGAAACTATCTTAAAGATCAATAGCTTACTGAGACAGATCCTCTTCTCAAAACATCAAGTGGGAAGTTTTCTATTGAGAGATACACTTTTGCCAGCTTGAAAGTCATGAAAATTACTGCTGTTCTATGCATTTTCAGACATTTCAGAGACTAAAAATGCCAGAAAAGTTATAGAATCCATCTAAAATGAAGGGAAACGCAAAAATTTTGTCATTATTGCAGGAACTGTTTTCAGTCCCTGGTTTTGGCAGAAGTGAAACAAGCTGTAAACGTTGAAATAATGTTTGTCTCAGGAATAGCAACAGGCTGTTGTTCCAAGGCTTTTGTGTTACTAAGCTGAGCAGGGAATGGCAGGTTCCACATGGGGCTCCCAAAATCTCCAGCCCGGTTACACAAAAGGGACAGGCACAGCAGTGCTGACCGTGGCCCTCCTGGAGCTTTCACAATGACTGCAGTTCACGAAGCCAAGCTGGGCACACGAAAAAGGCAGAAGCAAGAGCACGCCCCACCTACATAACGCGATGCGCAGGCGGCATCTGTTTGAGCTGGTGGAGGAGCTAAAACAATACATCTCTGTCAGCACAGTGCTCCACTTCGGTTAATTAGCCCCACAAAAAGGCGGCGTGATGGCACGTGAACCTCCTGGGTTGGGCCCTCCAGCGTTCTGGCATCTTCATGACACCACCATTGTGGTGGCATTGTCCAACGACAAGTGCAGATTGCACAAGCCGGGTCCAGAACAAGGAGCAGCCCAGGACTCCAGCCTGCTGCCACACTGGGCTGGAGTCACATGCTCTTCCTCTCCACTGGACTTGGAAACCTTGTGCTCTTGGAATCCATGTTGAGAGTAAGAGCACAATCCATCCTCCATCAATCAGAGCGGAGTCTTCACAGATGAGAAATGGAGGTCTGAATCCTCCTTTGTCTGCACTCAGGCCTCTTAAATACCAGGCAAGTGCTCTAACCTGCTTACGACTGCCTCTTCCAACAATGTTTCCAGGAAAATGAAGCCAGAGTTTTGGAGGGTTTTTTTTTGTCCAGGAAGGCTAGACATGAATTCGATACACATGGTGCACCATGTAAGCATCTCTGGGTATAAGGAAAACCTTTCCCACACCTCTTACGAAACTTTCTGTAGTTTTCGAGATGTCTCCCAGTCAGAAGTCAGACCTAGAAAAATTTAAATTTTTAGGTACGAAGCAAATAAGTGGCTCTGGTGAACAGACAGCTTTGCAGCAAAGCCTGGACTCATGTCTTTTTACTGCGGCTTCTCTGGGTGCCCATGGAAAATGTTCAAAAAGATTCCCCACCGGGCACCATATGCAAACCACAGTCCTCTGAGGAACTCCACAAGCTTGAGAGACGTGTGTGGATGTCCCTGGAAGACCCTGTTAGCGTCTGGGAGTCCAGGATTTTAAACTGAAAGAAAGGAGGCTTAGGGTGAGGACTAAAGGGTGTGAGAAGCCCAGGGTAAGCTCCACTGCCACAGCAGCCTCGGCGCTCACCAGTGCCAGCACGCTTTAGGAGCCCGTGCAGCAGCGTCAGGACCCCTTGGCCAGGGTTGACCATCCAGCAAGGAATGGCTACTATGGCCCATAGCTGGTATTTGGGTGCCTCAGGTATACACAGCAGCTACTTACTCTCTTACCAGGGTCTCCACCTGCTACGGAAACCGACTCTTTATTGCACTTCTGAACCAAAGGTGACTACAGGCTGCCACGTCAGTAAGACGACAGCAAAACCAATACAGTGAATCTATTCCTCTGCTCTTTGCCTCTGCTACTGCAGGTGTTTGACCCTCATGTCAGGAGAAATTACACCCAGGGTATTCTGACATAGTTGATAATTGGACTCTGACTCAGCTTCATAGTCAATTTGTTGCATACAATTACTATGGGTGTTTGAGGAGGTATTAGCATTCCTGTACAGAATGGGACTTTGTAGTACAGGTCTTTTGCTGGTCACAACCACCACCACACGCTTAACCTCTAAGGTTTATCACTTTAACACCCCAGATTTGTCTGAGGGCCACATATGGTTTTCTACGCCTCTACTTTCATGAGGTTTGTATTCTGCTCGGCTGCTCTTATTAGAAAGAATCATTGGGTTATTTATACCAAAAAGCAGAAGCCAGAGAAAACACTGTGAAGTTAATCACATAGAAGGTTTAAAAAGGCACATGAGAACAAAGAGTGTGGGGAAGCGGAAATTTCAATGGGAAAGAAGCATAATCCCGACTTCTTTTGTAACGCTGGTGTAAAAATCATAACCGAAACCAGCAGTTTCATAAGCCCCTGGAGACTCCTGCCACAGGCTGCTGTACAGAGTGGAATACAACACCCTTGTGGGAGAGGACTTTATTTCCTCCTAAAGCTTTTCATCCTCAGGTGGCATTTCTTCCATTTACCAGTTTATGACTAATCCTCTTCCCTAACAGTCACCTGGTGTGTTTACCTTTAGCTGCTGCTACCACCAACTTCCCTGAACTGCTGAAATTAGCATTGCAAAAGATTTAATACCCTTGACTGAGAATTAGCTAATAATTCCTGTGAACCATTGGATGCACGTATGCTTACAAAGCACCTTGTAGCACCAGGACCAGAGTGCTGCTATCTGCAAAACTGCCCTCCATAAACAGGCACAAACAGCAATGGGAAGAGAAACGGAATGTTTACCCCAGTGAGGCTCAAACCTAGGAAAACAGTGCCTATCATTTTGTCTTTCAAATTCAAAGGCAGCAAGCATCTTTTTATGTCTTGTTTAGATACAACTAGATTTTGAAATGGAAGCACTAAAACCACTACTAACCTCAGCATATCAATCTAGCTGCCCCAGTTCCCAACCTGAACCCTCAGCTAGCACCAAGGCAGTGTTCACGTGCATTAAAAACAAGGTTATAGTAATACACAAAGTCCTTGAGAAATGGATGATTCTGATGGCAACAGCTCCAAGACAAAACTTTATCTATCCACGTGCATACGGAGGTCCAGCAGATGAAGCTCTTTGTGCTTTTCGTTCAGCAGGCATTCAAGCCTCGGTCTGCAGGAACCCACCCTGATGCCGCAGTCTCACCAGACCCCACACGCGTGTTTGCAGCATTCCTGTAATAAGGCTCAGAAGAAGCCATTAGATTATAGAGATTAAGACCATTCCCGCACAGACAGGAAAAGCAACTTTAGCCCTTTTGGCTGGAAGAGTCAGCTGATCCCTCCCTTGCTTAAGATGTCATTATCCAAGATCCCTTCCTCCACGTGCCTCATCCTCCTGTCAGTCTGCAGCTTAAACCCCTCACATTTCCAGTCACATTTTATTTGCATTTACAGCTATGCAACGCGCTAAGCAATTCCTCTCCACCGTCACTTCTCCCAATGTTTAGATTATCTCTTCGCTAAGGAAGAGATTCATCTGGCATCTTAGATGAAGACATTTTCCATTTACAGACAACTGTTTGTCTCCAGTAACTATTTGCTCCAGATTTCCTCTGCAGCTTTTAGAAGCTACAGTTAGGTTTGGGACGCGTTTCACCAAAAACACTACTCAGCCAAACTTTTATTTGTGCCTGCTAATGGCTGAATGGAGTTCAGAGAAGACAAGCAGTTTGCTCTTGCTTTAGCCAGGCACTTGCAACGACAAACCCACACTGACTTGGAGGCGTGTTGTCTATATGCATATTATACATAATATATAGCTAGGAGGAAATTTCTCCTCCTTAAACCTCATGGCTAATAACACACCCAGACAAATAAGAAGCAAAAGAAGAGGCAAAAATAAAGTCAGGATCAGGCTGATATCGATTAGAAACTCAACACATCAAAAAGCAGATCTGTGGAACTTTAAATATTTCTCCCACATATTAGTAGTTGCTTCGATTTCTGCATACCTAGCTGGAAGAAAAGGAGTATGAGGAAATGACAAACAGCTTATGTAAAAATACAATTCTAGAAAGGTGTCCTTAAGGAATTCCATAATTAAAAATAGTATGCAAGTACAGCTGAATGACTAGCCTTCTTAAAAAAAAAAAATCTATTGCAGCAATAGGATTAAAAAAAAATAAAAATCAGGCTTTCTTCCAAAGGAAAATTAAAGTAAACAAACTGCACATTTCAAGAATGTTTGTCTGCTCACCATCAGTTCACTTTTAGGAAGAAAAAAATACTGAATCATTTCTGGTACAAAAAAACCCCGAAAAACATTAACTCAAAAAGAAGAAGGAAGAAAAGAAAAGAATGCATGAACCATATTCAAAAAGTGAGCTCCTACTTCACTCCAACTGACAAAATTTTTTTACAATGAGGTTGGTGAAACACAGGAACAGGTTGCCCAGAGGGGTGGCAGATGCCCCATCCCTGGAAACATTCAAGGTCAGGCTGGAGGGGGCTCTGAGCAACCTGGTCTAGTTGAAGATGTCCCTGCTTATGGCAGGGGGGTTGGACTAGATGACCTTTAAAGTCCCTTCCAACCCAAACTATCCTATGATTCTATGTATTTCAGCCCCAAATTTTGAAGGGAGTGGGTGGATAAGGGATGAGTGTTAATGTTCTTATTTCTCTACCTATCATTCTTTCTCTTGTTTTTCTGTACAGAGTTGCAACCAACTTGCCAGGACAAGACTATAATTGCAGCTAAAGGAAACCTAGGGCTTTGGTAAAGAGCTCTTGACCTAAGAGTAAGGGCTGGAGTCACCTAGGACTGACCCACATCATCCAGCTGAACTACCCCGTTGGCCTGAACCTCCGACCACCTGTTCAAAGTTTACGTGAACGGGTGAGCTTTGTTACCCTTTACCTTGGAGTCTGCTACAAAGGTCTGTGCAAAGGAAATAGACTCGGCTAAAAGTAGTAACGTGGTTGATCTGAAGGTTTTCAAACTACAGCATGAACCTGAAGAAGAAAAATATTCACAAAAACTTATCTCCCACATGGTTACTGTAATCACATACTAAGGACTGAAAACAGACTCAACAGCCACGGAAGTGTTTGGGAACCATATAACGTTTTTATAGCAAAATACATGTCCTAGTTCAAAACAGAAATCAGTTCTGGGAAGTCCTTCTGTGTCTGTTACACAACAGATTACATCAGGAAATCACAAATGTCCCATCTAGTTTAAAAAACAATTTGATAACAGGAGCTTAAGCAATACGTCTTTGGGGATGGAAGGAGTACGTGGTAACTCTGTACTGCTCAGTTAAATAAGAATTCAAATAAACCACCGAAACCAACAAGGCGAATCAAACAGAGCTTTCAGTTTTGGTTTGCTGTTCCAATCGTGATACCTCTTCCAGATACCAGTGGAAGCTGATAGCAGCTCGCTATAAACTCTTGCCCAGCCTCGTTTATCATGCCTCCCTCTCATATTCAAAGAAAAAAAATAATTAAAGAAATCTTGCGAAATAATAAAGAAGTCACAGAAAATTAATTCCAAATCCTTGAGAATATGCTGAGGATACAACACAAGTCTTGTTGCTCGATTATAAGCTAGAAATTGAATAGAATCTATAGCCTTGTTATTTCTACCTCTTGAACATATCTGACAAGCTTTGAATACATAAAAAAACCAACCCTCATAGTCTGAATTTCAAAAATAATTCATTAAAATTACTATTTTGGGAAGCAATTGAGCAAGAAATCTCACTGATTTATTACAGAGATCTCTACTTCTATCAAGTTAACAGAATGCTTGTCTCCCATTTTTTCAGTTTTAAGTATGCTGTCTTACAAGTCAGCAGTTCAGGTCTGCTGAGACAAAATCCAAAAAGTCTTACGGGTGCCTCTAGCCATGAATGACAATTTTGTCTCATATATATATGTGTATACACACACACACAACCAAACAAATAACACTTGAAGTCTACAGATACTCTTTTCTGTACTTATACCACTTACCAGTAATTCATATATTGTTAAGAGACACGTGTTTTAAGACGTATTATGTGTTCAAACAGTTGCCAAGGAAATGCATTGGTATCCCCTTCAGAAATCTCTTCCTTCTCACAGTTACTACTAGACAAAAAGCACTGCAACCACATTAAGGTTGAGTTAATTCTAAGATAACCTGAAGATGTCAACACCAGGACTTCAACTAAGCAGCTTTTGTCATGCAGTGAGGTATATTCTGAGGAATGCAATGAGGAAGAAAAATATCCAAGTGACCCAGAAACCTTAGGAATACTTTTCAGTTCCTCCTTGAGAAGTGTCAGCCCACGTGCTATCGGCACATCAGCCCACGTGCTATCGGCACATCAGCCCACCTCAAAATTCTGATGCCAACTTCTGCAGTTTAGAGAAGCCTTATTTCAGTAGGCTTAAGCTATTCCTTTCCACACAGCATTAATTTTATACTTACGTAAAAAGTGTTTTTCCAGTAAGGCTATTTCCAGGTGACCTTTGATCTCATTCAGCCTGTCAGATTCCGTTCTGTTAAAATCCTGGACTCCTGAAGCCATGATGATGGTCCCTGGACCAGCCTATAAGAAAGCAAGAACATACTGACAGCTCAGAGGCACATTTTTTTTTCTCATTTAAATAGATCGACCTTCTTCTGGGCCACTAAAGAAACAGCCATGTGAGAAACATGCAAGTATCAACAACTCTGCACGCTTCTTATTCAGCATTAAATTACCACAATAAATGAGTGAAAGGTAATAAAATGCACAGCATCTCCCATGTGAGTTTACAGAACGCACTTCTGCAGACCCCAGGGAGTTACAGAAAACAAAGATTTCCCCCCTCCCCCCGCCCCATCAGTTCTGCTGCATCATCATTTAGCCTTTCTTCTGGCTGATTTAAAAGGCATATTTATACTGTCCCTCTCCTCCTCCCACTGTATAAATGGTCATTGCAACATACTTGACATATAAAATTGTGGAGCTAGCAAAAGTAATACTTTTCTAGATATTCACAGTTATTAGAAAACTCATATTGTATATTTTAATATCCGGTTACGGAATGTGTAATTCTGAAGACTGCAGTCTCTCTGCAAGGAAGACCAGCACAGGGGTCCCTGCTCCCAGTTACTGCTGGAGGATGTGGTTGGTGCTCAGAAGCTCATCCTGGCAGACCAGGAGAGGGGAGAGTCAGGAGATTGCGTGTCTCAACTGATTTACCAGCACCCCTTGAATGAACTCAGCACTACAAATATTGCAGAATGCAAGAATTAAAGCGTGACTTAATTAGTTAAGAACAGAATTGACCGCTGCCACCTCCACGAATGGAGCACAGAAAAACCCCAAGCCCACGCAGCAGAAGGCAGGTGATGCTGTCCTTCTCTCATAAAGTGGGCATTTTCAGACAGCCAGAGAAAGGGTAGGTGAGGGCATCTCCTGGGTAATGGTTGTTCAGGCACCGTGTGCAGTCCCCACCAGGTACAAAAAGTCTGCGAACGAGAATTACAGGAGCTTCTCCAACAGTTTATACTCAAGACTGAACTGCTAGATTACAGAAGCCTACATCTAAAAAATTATCACAAAACAAAAAGGGATTTATTTACCAGCCCTAACCATTCCCCCACCCCTTGTCTGAGTTCTGAAAACATACAGGAACTGCACTGCTTTCAAAAGTCAGCTTGCATACATTTAACCATGACAGCTTAAATTACATACATACATAAACTCAAGTAATCTACAAGAGAGTTAATTAAAAGACATTTTCTATGTTTTAGGAAAGATATGCAGAAAGCTCACTGATGGCAAAGTACTTTCACTGTTGGGAATGATTTGCATTTTTAAAATAAACCAGTGTGGAGATACCTATTAAACATCTGTTTTCTCGCTTGAGCTGAACAGATGCTGAGTTTCAACCTCAGAATTTGTCTATACAGGCAAATTAGCACTCGGCAGGCATTTACTGCATGGCGTTTACCTGGCACCAACTCCCCACCTGGGCTCGCTCAGTACAGCGCCAGGCAGAGATGCTATTTCTAGTCCTGAAAGCAGCACAGTTACACCCACAGCCACGCAGAGCAGAAGCCCTTCGCTCAGCAGCAGCCCTGTGCTGCTTCCCACTTCGGAGCCAGCACGGACAGACCCCAGGGCAGCATCCTCCTCCCTGTGCTCCAGATTTCCCGTTCACACCTGCCTTTAGCCAGGGAGGTGCAGTAAGACGTGCCATTTGCAACCACTCCAGCCACTGCTGGAGAGTAACAGCTGTCTGTTTTCAGATGAGCATGGGATGGCAATTAACCTCTGTGGTTCATTTCTTATCTATAGAGATATGTCGTATTTATTTACGCCAGAAGATTTAGTGCTATCACTTGGCAGACACTTGGACAGCCCCAAGGAGGAAGGTGTGGATGAATTCAAACAGCAGCACCCTTACAACACGCTCTACAGACAGGCAAAAGGAAAATGTTAGTAATATACCAATTGCTGCCCAAGCATTAAAGCATAGCATTCTATATTGTATATCCACATCCCACACTGGAGACATTCAAAACCCGCCTGGACACCATCCTGTGCAACCTGCTGTAGGTGATCCTGCTCTGGCAGGACAAAGGGACAATCTCTGCTCCTAGCATCCAGGCGTTCATATGGACCCATCTAAAGAAACAATGCCACTGCTTAAAAATAAATTAAAAAATACATAAATAAATACATAAATAAATACATAAATAAAATCACATACAGGTCAAAGAGCAAGATGCTGTACTCATCAGGAATGCTCACAGCTTCTGCTCATGTATTGGGTTTGCATGGCAAGGTTTTGGTAGTGGGGCTTCTACAGGGGTGGTTTCTGTGAGAATGTCCATGGTGGAGCAGATATCCACCAGCAGCCTGTGGAGGACCCCATGCCAGAGCAGGCGGATGCTTGAAGGAGGCTGTGACCCCATGGAGAGCCTGTGCTGGAGCAGGGTACTGGTAGGACCTGTGGACCCGTGGAGAGAGGAGCCCACAGTGGAGCAGGTTTGCTGGCAGGACTTCTGACCCTGTAGGGGACCCACGCTGGAGCAGTTTGCTCCTGAAGGACTGCACCCTGTGAAAGGGGCCCATGCTGGAGCAGTTCGTGAAGAACTGCAGCTCATGGGAAGGACCCACGTTGGAGAAGTTCGTGGAGGACTGTCTCTCGTGGGAGGGACTCCATGCTGGAGCACGGGGAGAGTGTGAGGAGGAAGGAACAGCAGAGACAACACGTGATGAACTGGCCGCAACCCTAGCCAGCGCCTGGCTCCTGCCCAACCAGTCCCTGGTCCCCAACCCCACGCACTGTGGTGGGGAGAGGAACACAGAGACTGAGGTGAGGGAGGAGAGGAAGAAGAAAGAGGCTAGCAAATACCTAAGCATATTCAAGTTTTCATCCTCATTGAAGATACTCAAGGTATTTCACCAAGAGATGAGCTACGTTTCAGAAATCCATCTAGAGAAGCAGCTCCCCTTTTGCTTCTTCAGAGATATTAAGTCATTAATTAAAGCCCAGGATACCTTGACTGTGCCTCTTAGGAAAAAGCAAAAGACACCTGGGACTGGGGACTGAGTGATATGGATGAACACAACTTTTAGAAAAAGTTTCCAAATGTGTGTATCTGCTAAAGCATTGGACCCAAGAAGTTAATGGGTTAAAAATCAGCAGGTACACATGATTAAACTAATCCTAAAAGGTTACAATGACCTTCTAAGTTAGAAAAAAAAGGAAAAAAAAGTCCACTAAATTAAAACATAAGGCTGCTTGCTAAGAATACTAGGAGCCAGATCATGCAATTATCATGTAGTAATAAAATGGTTTAACAAGAGTTGTAAGATACAGTGATACAAGTCTGGTGCAAAACAAAGCCCACAGTTTCCAAAATTAATGCCACCATAAGGCATTAATGAATACAAGTTAGAAGTGTTCAGAAAACTGAGCATGTCCAGGACAGTGATATGGGAGACATTTAAGCAGATGCTTCTTTTGTCCCAGAAGATTTTTCCCCATACCTACACACCTTGTTGTGTCAAGAGGTGCTAATGGTCTAAAAAGATAAGAAATACAGTCTATACATTTGCTGGAGGTCAACTGCCTGCCTCTGAATTCAAAAAGTACCTCTGTCTGAAGTTACCATAACTGACTCAACTCACAAGTTAACAAAAGAAATTATCACGTACTAATTCCAGCACTAACTGGGCAATGTTTCTTCTGCTGCCTCTGCAGGCTAGTGCTTGGACTCGGGCTGGATTAACTACACTTTTAACTTAACTACAGATGCCCTTTCTTACTTCTGACTCACAGTAAAAGCCTTGAAGGCTTCCACAGATTTCGGCTTTTCCTTCTGCCTCTCTAGCTTTGACAGTATTTGACACGGGAGCCCTCTTAAAATGTTGGCAATCACTATTACTTAGCAAGGACTGCGCAGAAGACTTGGCGGTGCATAGGAAGCCAGCAAAATGCCAGAGTTGAGTGCAGAGAGTCAGAGCCAGAGGAGTTAAAGGAAGATTTCCGATGACGACAGACTGCCTCTAACCCACTATCAGAGTTCAGAGCTGCTGCTCCAAGCCACATCCAGCTCTGGATCTGAAAAACCACAACTACCCACAAATGTGTTTTTCAAGCCATCTGCAGTTCAGGTTTTTCATAACAGCACCTCCCAGCCTGAGAGCTCTCTGCCTTCCCTCCCCAAGCCCCCTTCATGCTTCGAGCCCCAGGATTTGGTTTGCGCACTGAGCACCCACACCACCTTCTCTGTACAGCCATGGAAAAGGTCTGAGTCACTTCTTAATTGAGCAGATGCGGATCTGTCCTCTCCATCTGTAGCACATCTACAGCATCACACAGAAATGTAACTGGCCAACTCCCTCCTTTTATTTTACTTGCACAACATCACACATGGATGATTTTTCTCTAGGAATATCTAACAGAACGCTGGTCTCATTTCCAAGTTTGTAATTAACTTAGAGAGGAGCAGTTCTCAAACACAGAGGATGGGGAGCAGCAAGGACACGGTGTGCCAACCCCCGGGGCACACAAACATCCACCCAAGTCACTCCTCAGGGCCCAGCGGTGACTGGGACACGGCACAGGGAAGAGGTAGTTTAAAATACAAAATTTTATCTTGCATTCATTTGAGCAGCAAAAGGGAGAAAAAAAGTCAGGTAGGGCCTGTAGTGATAGGACAAGAGGTCATGGCTTTATACTAAAGGAGGGCAGGTTCAGACTAGATAGAAGGAAGAAATTTTTTACAGTGTGGGTGGTAAAACACTGGAACAGGTTAAGTGTTAAAGGTCAGGTTGGAGGGGGCTCTGAGCAACTCGATCTAGTTGAAGATGTCCCTGCTCATGGCTGGGGGGGTTGGACTACATGACCTTTAAAGGTCCTTTCCAACCCAAACTATTCCATGATTCTTCAGTAATACAACAAACTACAGAGCTTGTCTTGAGAGGTCATAGTCTCCCAAGTTTCTCAAATGACACTTCATGTGCATTTTCTTACTTCAAATTACAAAAGGGTTCCCTGTGGCTGCTGCATTTACCTGCTGTAAGGAAAGGGAAAACCCAACAACACTGCTGAAGAATGAAAGCATCTGCATGAATAGTTAATCCTTAGCAGCAGTTCTGGGAAGTATACCCATATTGGCAGGCTCCTAAAACACTGCTATATTTTACAGAAACTTAAAAAAATCTAGTGCTAGCCAGGTTTAGAGATTTTAAGATATTAACTGTAATGTTTGCATCATGCAGAAAACCTTCCAAGCATCGTGCTTTGTATCTTCCAATCATTATAAATGAGGTAACCAATACAGAAGTATTTAAGGTTTTAATTGACATGTTTCAGGAAAAGCCAAACTGTACTGGAACAGCAATTAAATTAATGTTTTCTGTACCACAATAACTCAGATTTAATCCTAGCACACTGGCGGGCAACTTGCATAAGTAGATTAGACTGCTTTCAGTACAATATGCCAGGTATGAGAGCACTTCCATTTGCAATGCTTACTGCCAGGTTAGCGTAGAATCTCCACAAGTTTAAACACAAATTTGTTCTTCCTCCCCTCTGCTGAAGGGGACATGATCCTCCTCCGCACCAGTTCATTCATATACCTGCACGTAGTACTGAACATTTTCTCCCTTTTATAAAAACAGGACATTTGTGCCATTAAGAGTACACAAACGCATCTACAGCATAAAATGATGAGACATAAGTTAAAATGAGGCAAATCAAGGCAGAATTGGCAAATACAAGGATTATCTATGACTTTCAGGGCACAGTCCCCATCCCTGAACATTTGCATCTGAGCAAACCAAGGTGCCAGAGCAATGTTTTAAACCTTTGTTAGGCGCAGAATTGTGATCTAGCAGGGAGGAACACATGTTGCATCTACAGAACAGGAAACCATGATGGCACTGAATAAAGGGGACTTTAATTACCAAGCCAGCAACACTACCCGAATTCCCAATTTCGCAACAAGACAAACGCTAATACGTTCACTATTAGGAAGTAGCAATGGACCAGGTTACCCCCTCTACCTATTTCGTGATTGTGGTGTTTTTACAAAACAATGCGGAAATAGCAGTGCTGCATACAGTGCAGAATGTCCTTGCTTTAAAATAAAACAGCCAGCCACCTATGGTAAAGAGGGAAGGGAGGAATAAATCTGGGAAGCCATTCAGGAACCAAGAGATACTTAGCAAAGAGTTAATTTGTTAACCAACATGGCTGTCTTGGCAATTATCTGATCACAGTGTTCAAGTACTCAAGAGACCTGAGAAAGTACCTGCTATCCAAGACATCCCTGGTAATCAGGGCACTTAAATGAGAGGGGGGAAAAGTATGCACACAAGCAAACAGCCAGCCTGTAAGTTGAGACCAAACTAGCTCAAACTAAGAGAAAGGCACCTTTTGAACAAAAAGTCTCAGAAACTGCTGAAGAGAATTCAGAGGAAAATAACAAATCCTTCCAACCTCAGGGCTCTCCTACCAGGAGGAAGGAAGCTGTGTGCTTTACCCAAACACGAGTCAGGATGTTTATTACTGAACTAAACAGGTGAAGCTCACAGTTTTAAGACACAGAATGTAAGATGACCTCATCTGGCCATCCTTTCTGTTCTTCAACGGGGTGTAAATTTTGCATGTGCTACTTCAGTAAGACATGTGAAGCGTTGGGACTGAGTCCCACTGCTGTCCCTGTGGCCTGGGACTCAACGTTCACTTCACTTGTCAGAGGTGTACAACAGAGGATGCTCTGCTTTGCAGATGGTCAGGGCTGTGCAATCACAAGCTTTTATGACAAGGCTTTTTACTCCAAAGCCTCCATTTGTGGCAAGTTTTTGCATACGCTTGTCAAGTTCAGACACATACATAAAGAAGAGGCATCTCATGTGCGCATTTCTAAGTGCACTATGTACCCTTGAGACACAGTATAGAAGGGCCTTTCATTCATATAACTGTGCTGTACTGCTCTAATAGACAGAGATATTTTTTTAATGGCTCCGGAACGATTAATACACCAGACTGAAGGGGAAAAAAAAAAAAAGAAAAAAAGTATAGAGAGGGGCTGAGATGAAGCCTTTGTCAAGGGAATGGCTGACAGTGGAGTCAGAGACATCTATGTTTCGAAGATACAGATAAGGGGACCAGGACTCAAATTGGGCATGTCTATGCTCAGTTCCAACCCACCAATCTTGCTCTTTCAAGCCCATCGGTTCTGTACTCAGATTTTATAAGAAACAGTGAAGCAACAGAAGTGGAAGCACAGTACAGCTCACATCTCACTGAAAAGACACACAGCCTAACTTCAGCTTATGCACGACTTGCATTGACTTCTGTATGCTTTCAACAGTTCCCCAAAAGTACACAACAAGAATAAATCAACGAGACTTGGTCTTCTCACGATCAGTGTAATAGAAGTATAATGCTAAGTTGCTTACAGAGCCTATAAAAGAAAACCACCCTGTATAAGTAATTTAAGATTTGAGTTTTAGTCACTGAATTAAAAACAATTCAAGTACAACTCAAGCATCTGGTCTCAGTAAGAAACAGAGACATAATTCAAAGTTCCTCTGTTCACACGATCTCAGCCACTATTTTAATATTGATTTAAACATAGAAATATTACTTTCTTTTCTCTCAGCACCTCTGCCGCATAGAGGATTGTTTCTTCCCCCTTCATTTTATGGATGGGCAGCAGCGCTTAATGGGACAGATGTCGGCAAGGGCCAAGTGCTAATCCCCCAAACTCCCCATCTGAAATTTATACCTCATATGTGACACCACTCTCCTCACAGAAGTTTGCTTATTTTGCTAGTATCTCAAATACAGATGCTGCTGCTTTTAGGCTGTTCCAGCATCACACTGGCTTTGTAACTCCCGAACATCAGGACCAAAGCAAAACAAGTCCTCTGACGTTGTTGCTGCTTCCTCCCCCTTTCTGTTTTTAAACTATACTCAACTGTATCCCAAGGACTTAGACCATGATAGGCTACTTAACAGTATGCAATTAGCCAGAAAGCGAAGCGTTTCTCTTCAAACTACCTTCTCAGTACACAGAGCTGAAAAATTTGAGAAAACGGAGGCCACCACCACAGATGTGCAGCTGTAAGCCTTTGTAACTAGGCAAAACTGTAGGTATACCTCGCTATTCCCTCAACCATACCATCCTGGAGCTACTATCCTCCTAAAGTAACACAGAAAATAGCATCTAGAGTTTAAGACAGATCTTTCTGTACCCTCTAGCTCTGCCATCCAGAACCTTCTGATTAGATACAAAGGGGATTCCCTTTAAATAAATATAATGCCTAAAGTTTAATTAAAACAAGCCAGTATTTACCTACAACAAACTCAGAAAATACAATGTTGGAAGGGCAGAAGCACAGATTAGTCCCAGTATACACAATACCTATGTCTTAACAAACGACAGGTGCCTTCAGTAGAACAAGAGCAAAGGAAAGGCATTTAACAGACCTTCCTTGTCTGAGGAGATTGAGGATTTGCATACAATAGACTTCTTGTGACAGAAAAATGCTCTGTCATTACCACTTGTTTATTCCATGATCATAGGAATAAAATCTAGCAAAAAGAGCTCCATATAAGCAGGATTGTATGTGATACCATACAAGCCCACCTTAATTTAAAAAACCTAATAGCTACAGAACAGGAAACAAGCTGTCAACCCCAAAGGAGATGCTTAAGTGTATACAGTTTGAAGTCTTCTAGCTTAACACTTGTGGTGAGCAAGCCCTGTGCTGCTAGAAATGAGCTTTCAGGCAAAAGCCTGACCACATTTTGGAGATAAAATCTGCACAATGAGTTTCCAAATAGGGTGGTACAAATTCTGACTTCCAAGTCACGTTCTTGAAAACAGTTAAATGGAAGAACTGTAATTTAGATTGTGGCACTCCAAGCTCAAGGATCCACAGCCACTTTTTAACAGTTAAAGCAGGATTATTTTTTTCTTTTAACCAATGTTTAACTTTTCCTGAAACAGTGTTTTTTAGAAAGGTAAGTCTGTTTGAGCCCTTCTGCTTACAAGCACGAAAAAGCTTTAGCACCTGAAGAGTCTCACTCACCTCCTGCAGAGTTTAAACCAGCTCTATAGCATGGAAGCATTACTGGATACAACACTGCAGTGAAGAAAAAGGTGGTGTGACCCTTTAACTCTAATGAAGCCACCAGAAGTCTTATCCCTACAGTCCTGGCCAGTGACATTTGAGCTTCTCAGAAGTCTTTCCCTCAGATCTGTTCATTAGTAATTCAACAAAACAAATAAAAACCAGACAGCATTCAGAAACACATCCAAGGTTAACAAACCTGTCAACCTGCAACATCTAAAAAACAATAGTAGGGACAGGAAACCCTAATACTAAGAAATTAATTTCATCTTTTCACAAAATGGAAGCCTATTACTGGAAGCTTACTTCCTAGTCCACAAATGTTCAAGTGTTAAATCCAAAATATAGGAACAAAGAATTATTAATTTCTGTTATTTTTCTGCCTGACAACTTTATAACATAACAAAACTTAAATCCAGTACTTACAGGGTCTCTCAGCTCTTCATTGTCTCGAGTTGACGTTCGAGGTATTTTCACCGGGATTTCATCTCCACATTCAGTGTCTGAAGCATTTGGAGACTCTGCTAAATCAAGGAACTCATCTCTCTTGTGACCTCTGAACCTTATTTTGTCCAACTTCTTTAGCATGTTCAGCACTGCACTTTTCTGCTTTACCTTAACATGACGGTTGGAGTCTCTGCAAGAAACAAGACATAAAAGGCAATTTAGAAAGCTTGCAATAAACCTCACTACATGCATTCTAATCACTAACTACCTCTAACCATCTTTCAAGGGCCTTCCTGCCACTGGAGGAAAAACATGCTGCAGCTTAGCTTTTTAACAGGCATTTTTTTCCACAGTGTAACAGATGCACGGTTTGGTTTTCAGTAGTTGATGATTTACCATCTTCCCACACTATTAGGGCCTCTTTCTCATGGCTATTTTTAAAGCAAGTCACAACAGGCACAAGCTAACAACCTGCACTCCAAAGAATGATTAGGAAGTCAGTTCCTAACAGGTTACTTGAAACAAAAAACAAACAAAAAAACCCAAACAAACAAACAAACAAAAAAACAAAAAAACCCAAACAAACAAAAAACCCCACCCAAAACGTTTAGCTGCTAAGTCCACATTCTTCAACTTGATGATACTTCTAATCAAAGACATGAAAAATCCACTAAGCTTCACAACCAATCTTTAAATTCTCAGAAAAAATGGAGCAACACAGTAGCGAGGCTATCATATCTCCCTACAGCTTCAGGCTAAGAAAACAGAAAGTACCGAGGGTTTACTGAAGAAAGCCACCAGACAGACCCATGCAGAACATCCCACCAAAAACTGGAGATTGTTAAATTCAACAATAATTCATTCAAATGATCCTTAGAATTACCACTACTGATAATCTTCTATATCCTTTGCTAGATTTCTGTTAATCCCTTTGAGATGCAAAGGAGAATTGCTTTATTAGTGATACTTTCAGGGTTTTGTTTTGTTTTGTTTTGGTTTTTTGGTTGTTTTTTTTTTTTTTTTTTNACTAGCATGACCCAAACTTTACTGTAAGAGAAACAGCGCAGACAGCATTTTTGCAGAACATGCAGGTGCCCCAGCATCCGGAGGAATGAGAAATGTCCAGGACATTTCACTTCCAGAGATAGTATTTGACATGAGCAATACTTAAATTCTAAATCATAAATCATATTGCAAGAAGCACTTCGCTCTTTAAAAGACAATAGAGGAAAGCTTAATTAATGTATGTAAACTCATTGTAATGGTAGCTTTCCAAGGCACTGCGCTGTATCATTTCTGATTTAAACCAGACCTGCCGAATCTGTCTGATTCAATGCTCTACAAGTATCACACTCTGTACAAAAAGGTCCCAAGCTCCATCTTTTTTTTTTTTAAAAAAAAAATGTTAGTTCCTTGATCCTGCCACTCCAGCAAGTTACTGCTCTGGCAGTTTATAACAAACCAGCCACAATTTTCTCTCCTACAAATTCTGTTCCTCAGCTCAGAGTGTTCCATTTGGACGGTGCCGCAACAGTCTCCCAAATGGTCTTTTGCAGCGCTAAAAATTTATTTTGAAGCACTTGTTCCTGTTACTATCCCTTTTTCCCCCTATGGTCAACGTTGCCCTCCTCTTCATTAAAAACCATGCTTAGCTTCATGCATATCATCCCAGGCACTGGTGTGAGATGAAAAAACAAAGGCAGATGTAGACATGCGTCACTTCAGGAGTGTAAATGAAGAGCAAGAGAGAAGAGCCTTTTGCCGCTGGCTTCCACAGCCTTTGCACTTCAGGCAATTCTCACCTCCTAACACAAACTTCTTTTCAACAGAGCTCTTTGTCTTTCCCTACAGATTCTCCGCTTACCCTAACACTTTGGCAGTGACTATTCACACCAAGTTCAAACCAGATCGTTCCCTTCAAAATCTGCCTTAGTTTGCACCTCTGCCAAGGTTTACTAGCACCCTTCACTTATACACAGAAGTTTGAAACTAATACAAATCCCCTATAATGCAGCTGGCAAAAAAAAAACAAACCCCACACAAAACTCTTCCTTTATCAGAGATGCTTTAAGTTGCAGTCCTGTGTTTAATACTTCACTTAAAGAGAATCACTTGCAGTAACTCACACCAAGGTTATTTTCTATGAGCAGCTTTCTTTGAAGTTCTATTACTTGTCAAAGCTAAGTTTAAAATAGGAACACTTCTTGCTCATTCATTGACTATTTGATGAAGAAACTTGTCAGCTATCACATCCAGAAATATCTCTAGGGCCTACTATTAATAGCCACTAGAGAACAAATGCTATCAGGGAAGTTTAAACCTCTGATAAGCACCGGCACAATTGTACCACGCTCCCTCCCATCTCAAAGATCTCCATCTGTGTTGAACCACTTTTACATACCACGTAAGTCAGACCTACAGCAAAGCAGTTGTAGACCAAACCCTGTTTGTATGTCATCCATGCTGTCACTGTTAATGATACAGCTATATGAAGAAATAACAAGGATGGTAGAGTGCTATCCCTTTTCTGATTGGCACTCATCAGCCCACACCAACAGAGGACAAGCATGCACCCCAAGCCTTCTCCATCCCTCTTAAGGATGGAGCAGTTAGCTCAAGGCTGCAGATGAGCATTGCTGCCCTGGGCAAAACCAGGAGTCCTCAGCGTTCTCCTCTTAAAGCCACTTTTGTCCACTGCTCCCCAAAGACCAGGGCTGGATCTGGACCTCTTTTTATAGCCTGGCATGTACAGCACTTCAATGGACAATGATGCGAGATCAGTCTTCCCCTTAGATCGGATTCACATTCACTCACCTCACAAAAGAAGCGAGAAGCAACAAAAATATCTCAAGACAAAGCAAACTCCAACTCTACTCTTCAAGCTTGGCCTTCGGGCAATGAAGAATGAAAAACCCAGGAGCGGGGTGAAAAGGCCCAGCAGCATGCCTGCCTGGGCTGGGACACCATCTGGGAGCACCAAGTCCTAAAATCCAGCCTCCTCCTAGGATGGTTCGTGCATTTCAGCCTTAGTCACAGAATAACCTGGCCAAGAGATGCACCCATGAACACATTTATGGTATCTTTACTGGTAAAACTGATGTATCTACTCTTAAGTGTGTTACCACCCAGTCTTTTAACAATGCAAACCTTACTTTAAAACACCAACAGATAACAGATCACTCCATCGAACAGAGACAGCTTAAATTCTCTAACACAGAGACAAGCAAAAAGATATGTCACCGGTGCCAATACTTTTTAAAGTATTATTCAGTAGGTTGACTGTTAAAAGAGGAAACAGTACAGAATCCCGCTCCTAGACATTTTAAAGTGCTTTAAATACAAGAAGCTGTTATATAAAAATATCTTCTCAGTTATAATTTAAAAATAATAAGATCATTTTGTCTAAAAATTGTTTTGAGTGCACCAGGCTACCAGATTACTTACAGTTACATTAGATTAACCTAAGCAAAAACCTGAGCTTGCCAACAAGCTCCTATAGAAACTCATTATCTGGCCTTCAGCCAAATGTGCGATCTAAGACAGGCTTTTTATGTCAGCAGCCTGTTCTCGCAACCAGCAACTTTTTTTTTTAGATAAAGATCAATAAATATGGTGACATTTCAGCAGTTTCAGTCTCACTGAAAAAAGAAAGCTTCTCAAAGACTTTTTATTTCAATCAGGTTGGGTCAAATTTAGATAAGCTTGAGGAAACTTCCGTAAAACATAAGACCAGAATCTTACCTAGAATTAGCTTTATTGTAAAATACAGTAACTAAACATCAAAACCACTTGCTTCACCATCATCGCTATTCACCCCCTCACTCTCTCCCATCTCCCCATCCCCAACATGGCCTCAGCTGTTCGGCTACAAGTTTCAGGCTGTTTCTAATAACTCCCGATACCAGCAACACCAAAGCCAACATGCAGTTTTGCACATGCAGAGCTCAGAGTGTGAATGCATCTTCTGCTTCCAAAGGAGCCATAAACAAATATTATGAAATTGTAATAAAAATACAACTATTTTAACCCCATATGTTGTAAATGCTCTCATACAGGTGACAATAATTGTTCTCACTACCACACAACATAAATAAGAACTAAAAGTGCTATTGTGCTTGCAAATGATTAACTTAAGCAAAATAAAATCAAATCCATCCTTCCCAATTGAGTTTATTTCTGCATACAAACACCCTACCATAAATGTAAGCAACAGAAGACCTTTCCCACATTCAATGCTGTAACAAAAGTGCTGCAGAGCACAGCAAGGCAGACGCTGACTCTGCAAGACCGATTTAGGTCCAACTTCGTTGCACCTCAGCCAGATCTAATAATACCAGCAGGCCCTCTGTTGTAATATAGTAAGGATATCTTAACATTAACATGCTTACAAACAAGGCTATACAGGCACCCAGGTTTTTAAGAAGGTCGCTTGTATTTCTCTCATTGCAGTAGCAGAGGTCAAACTAGCAAAATTAAACAGCAGCCTGTAAAAATTATCCTGAAGTCCCAAACCATCTAGTAAAAAACTAGGCAAGAGTTTATGTATACAGGGCTTGATTAGTGAAAAAGGCCTGCCATTTTCCACACTTAAAACAAAAACAAATCCAAACTAAAATAATCTTTAGAGTTTGGTGTCCTGTTTTGGTTTGGGTTTTTTAATTCCCATTAATATCTAGTTGCTAAAGCGATTCATTCAAGGCTGAAGCACCCTTTTACAGAGGACCAGAGAAGAGATAATTTATGTGGACCTATTTTGAAAACCCTCAATTAACCCCCAAATAACTGTCAGACATTCAGTTTAAACAAATATATCAAGAACCAAAACCCCAAACCAACACATTCACACATTCCAAACTCGTGCTAAGTAGAGATAAACCAAGTTTGGGAGACAGAAGGGAGGAGGGAACTCGGGGAAGGGCAGCACTCAGTGCACCACTGCTGTCTGAAATACGCCTTAACTTGCCCCAGAGTCTCCTACAAGTGGCTTATAGGTTTTGGATTTCCGTTGTTGCACTTAGTTTTTACATGAGAATACGCTGAATCGGAGTATGTGGCCTGGTAGACTGGGCAGAGACTGAACAGCTAAATCTTCATGTCCACTTTGTCGGAGGAAGGACTCTGCCTCACAGCACAGCAATTCAGTTTTCCTTAGCTGTTAACAAAACGCAAACAAACCCAACCCACAAAGTTAAACAGCATCCTCAGCAAGTGTTCATCTGGAGCCTGGTGGGGGGGAAACAATGAAAAAACCCACTAACACATCATGGATTAATTTCATCTCAGGTTAAAAAGGCCATACAAGACTATGACACGGCAAAGTAACCTCTAGCACCTGTGCTCCTTTTGCTAGAAAAACAGCGTTTCAGAAAGCTGAAGACGACATTGGAGTTGAAGCAAATCTAGCATACCCCCAGTTTACACCTCACCTGCTTCACATTCTCCTTTCAATCTCAAAATGTCTTTCTGCAGAAGTCCAGGGTGAGAGCTCTGGTATCCCAGAAAAGCCAGGCTGTGTGTGGATGAACAAACACAGACACGGTGTCAACAACAGGATGTTTCGGTCTTATCGTGAGGGAGGGACGTGCAAATTGAGGGAGTGGAAAGTATCAGGACTACATTAGGTATTTATTACTTCTTCACTGAAATGCTCCTGCCTATTATCCTAAAGGAGCTGACAGAAGAGCAGGAACACAACAAGATACACTCGGGCCATCCACATACCAACTGATACTGAAAACAAAGCTTGGTGTGGTGTCTTCTGGCTGTGTCTAACTAGAACTGGAAACCTCAGTGAGTACATCTAAGCCTACAACAGCTTCACAGTCCAGTTCTACATACTGCTCTGTGCAAAAAGTTCCCTCTTGCTACATAATTCCCCCTCCCTCCCCCAGTTTCTCATTTTAATGGACAGAATCTCAAGTCACTGAACATTTTGTACTTATTAATATTTAAGAAACTAAGCAGGGAAAGATCAACTGACTGCACTTGAGAGCTCCTTGTCTGCTCAGCTTTTCTTCCCCCTGTACAGACACTGCTCCCGGTTTGCTCTCCAGAAGGCTCACAGCTGTGAAGGAACCAAACCTTACCCACCACGTCTCTTCTTGAGCAATAGGGACTGGTTTTGCATAGATGAAGTTGGCAGCTTTCCAGAAAATTTTACATTAAGCTCAACTCAATAAGATGCTTAAGCATGCAGGAGGGACACACACCTCACTCAACGCGGCCCTTTCATGAACGGTGCCCATGTGAGACATATCACCCAGGACTATGCAACATGTTGAGTTCTCTGTACATAACAATGTCATCATTTCCCATTGGAAACCAAGAAATGGCAATACTTTGGGCCAAACATCCAGTTGGACTGGCCAAGAGCAGCTTACACACACTCTCCAGAAGTTACAAGCATTGCGCAAGTGCCCTCAATTTCCGACGCTAACAAACACACAGAACTCGACCTTCAGAGCTGAGCTCTCCCCACGCTCAACCCACCACAGGTTCATCCTGAAATTAGTCACCGCCTTCGTGTCACAGTCTGTTAAAGTCTTCCTCAAGTTACGTCACCTGTAGCCCCAGGGTTATAATGCGATGTAATGCATACACAGAGCAAACTGCCTTCTGGTTTTGAGTAACACCTGCTGAAAGCTCCTGACCCTTTCAGGGTCAGAGGTCCTCAAAACTCTATGGATAGACTAGTCTAGATAGGGGTAAATTAGGGGGATAGACTTTGTTGGGGTTTTTTGCATGAGAGCTGAAGTTATCAGTTAGGCTACCTATGGTGCAGAGAAATATTATGCTTAGCAATTCACATTTATTTTTCCCTTGAGCTAAAGGGAGATGAACAAAGGAAACCCCACCAGAATCATCTCCTCTGCGTTACAGACTGCTGGCAGAAGCAACACTCGATTAACACAGGTCAAAAATGAGCAGGAAGTTGTGCTGAGTGTTGCAGGCTTAATTAGATGCAGCTATTAATTAAGCATCAACTCTGAAACAATTTAAATTGTCCACTGACTGGAGGGAGGAGGTAAGGGAAAAAAAATGGAAAGCTGTGTAATATGCACTATGGTACAACACGGGGACTGGAGACAGAAGTTCAACATACCGATCTTGACTGCCGGTGGTGAGGTTGTCACAGCAACCATAATGCAGCTTCATGAATATGCATGATGCTAAAATCTATTTTTTTCCCCAAAAGAGACTAACGTGTCATTCAGCTCACAACATGAAGCTGCCTGGGAGACGAATCGGGGTTGTACAATAAAAGTGACTTGTCTTCAAAACCTTCACAGCTCAGCTGCTGCAGACAGGAGGGGTTGGGGGAAGAGGGGACACACAGAATGTGGCTGCACGGGGCTGTAGGACTCTCTTCTGTACCTACCTTGGCCAGAGGGTACTTCAGACATATTTGGCAAACATTTTAAGGCAAAGGTTGCCAAAATGAGCCGTTCACTCCCTCCAAAGTTTCAGACCTGTGCAAGGCATCAGCCTTAATCCCTCACCCAGCTGGGGACAGGCCCTTCAGGAAGCCAGAGGAGGCACCTCCAGTGACCCCCATGCAAGGACGGAGAAGGGGGAGCTGCCGCTCCCACTGCTAGGGACAGTGCCCAGGCCAGCTGAGACTGGGGGCGCTTGCCTTGATCATCACTGGAAAACTGTGGGTGGAGGGGCTCACAAAAGAAAACAACCCCAAACCACACATGTACCTATACAGGTCACACACCGGTGTGTCAAGAAAGAAACGGAGGGCAGGGACTATTTCAGCTGAGCGGCTGTGGGAGTTGTACTTTGTATGTAATCCCCCACTTAACATCACACTGGAAACATCGCACCTCCAAAAACACACCCCTTCCCCAAACAGGTTTACACCCTACACACCTCTGTCTCTCTTTCATCACGAAACCTAAAATTACCAAGCTTTGTTAAATTAATTCCTCTGCAAACTGGTAAGCTGGAAATTTTAACTCCCAAACCAGACCAGGAACATAAANGGGGGGAGGTAAAACATTTACTATGCCAGCTGAAGACCAGCACCAAAAAAATACCCTGCAAGAAAATGACCTTGCCTGCAGCGAGGAGCTCGAGCAGCACGCACGGACTGGAGGAGCCACCAGTTCAAGCCGTGGGGCAGCAAGCAGTTGCCCAGCACTGGTGTTTGCCAGCTACTACGCCTGGCAGATATCCTGTGAAAGGAGTAGCATGTCGCGATAGTAATAAAAGCCTATCGCCCTCCAGGTGACACCCTCCTTTGCCGGTCACCCACTGGGTCCCCCCTCGCCATCCCCATCCCCTCTGCTGCGTACCCATCCTGATCCAGACGAGTCCAGCCGAGCCTGAAGCCCACTTGATCGCAGGCTGACACCAAAGGGAGCAACCCCATTCTCTTCTGCCACGGCCTTTATGTCACTTGACCACTCACGCAGTTTATCAGCTCGTTGCTGATACAACTAATTTTTGTGTTTGTTTTCTGGCAAGGGCAGTGTGATCGGAGCAGACAGCTATGCAGCCTCACTCATGGTTGCACAAGCTATTAGAGCAGTCGGGCCTCCCGCACAGAAAATGTTTCTGGCGGTGGACAGAGGGAGAAAGCATCCTTTTACAGCAGCCACCTGCACTTAAATCAGGTTAAACGACTGCAAAGCCTGACCCAAAAGACAGTGTTTATGAAGCTGCCATCAGGCACATTTCAGAAATCAGTCCCACACCACAGCTTCAGTCTCTCCTCTGAAGGATGGGGGAAGAGCTTGCCACAGCTCAGCACTGAAGAAAAAGGCTTTTTTTCTGCTTCCTCACTCTGAATTTTGTCTACTAGTCAGGGGAGCTGAGAGCAAAGACAGGAAGATGAACATCACCAGCTCAGCAAGAGCCTCCCTGTTCCAGAAGGCTCAAGCAGCTCCGGTCTGGCTGGTCTTCAACCAAGTCAGAAGCCGGGGTGCAGGGGAGGCACTGCCATACACAACCACTGCGACTTCTGCCTATAAAACCAGAGAGACATGGGGGTGACAGATGAGAGGGAAGGACAGGACACGACCAACACAGAGTAAGATGAGGCTATCACTGCATATATCTACTTTTCCACTGTTCAAATAGAAGTGTCAGAAGCCTAGCTTGACACAGCACTCAGAATAAAGTTGGCCTTTTACCATCTGCTTTAAAATAAACATTAAAAGTCAGAAGTACACATACTAGTATGGAAAATCTTATTCAGACTAAAGTATATTATGGAAGGTGATCACTAAACTGTTTAGAAAGTGTGAGCTCTGCCAGCCCTGAAGAAGAATTTTAATTCTATTCTTTCGAGTAAAAAACCTGCAAATTATTGAGACCAGTGCAGTTATACCGGTCCGATGATGACTGCGTTTTTCATAATCTCAGCTGCACGTTCATCATCTTCGGATGATAAATACACATGAAGCAGAGAATGGGGGTACTGCTAAAAAAAAAGACACTGTGGAAACAAACCACAACCTAGGCTTAGAGAAAGTCACTTTGCGAACAGCCTTCCAAGGCCTATGCAGAACGGCTTGGACCGAGCAGGTATTTCTTGAAGACGTCTCTCAGCAGCTGGCAAGCACTTCATTTCCCAGGGTGACTGCTCATAGCTCACCCAGCAACCTTCAGAAACAGAATAAAGCTATAAAACATGGTCTAGTTTTGAAAAATAACTACACCTTCCTTTTTTGATAAACAAAGTTTTCACCTTGCTACTCATTGGAAAAAAGAGAAGAGGTACACGTTTGAAGCAGGATGCAGCTCATGGCTAACAACTGTAGCCTAACTGATCTCCGCTGACCTCCATGCAGTGCATGGACCACCACTGGGCATAGCTGAGAGTGTGCAGCCTGTCACTGAAGGAGAAGCCGACCCCAGCCCTTACCAACAACACCTACAGCACCACGCGTGGGCAGATCACAAGTTGGAACAGCACTTCATGCGTGCCACTGTGTCAAGCTATCAATGCATCACAGCTCCACGTATGGCAAGACCATACAGGAGGAGTTACTAAAGCTGTCAGGCGAAAGACCACAGACCTACAACCGCTGTGTTGCACATGCAATGATAAAAGGAACTCCCCTATTTCTTTGTTCACAAGGCAACCACTGGTCCATGTTCATAGTCCCCAAATCAGTCAGCTGTCGGGGCACCTCACTGACAGCAAGACGAATAACCAGAGTACAGCAAGACGGTCTCTCTTGAGGGGCTTCCCTCAGTGTAGGGAGACAATTCAACAGAAGCCAACATTAACAGCTCTGTAACCAAGTAACAAAAGTCACCATGAAACCACCCAGATGCCAGTTTTCAGAGGAAGATTCCCAGGATGCAGTGATTTTGTGTACAACACTTTGTAACTTGCTTCTGCAGTCTTTAACTACTCCACTGCTGATTTGAGAAGCCATTAAGTCTCTGAAATACCTATGTTGCAAAAATAAGCCACATAAAAACACAGATAAGCGTTTGAGATGTCCATCATTGATTTCGGTAGTCAGCACACAGCCAATGGAAGGAACTGAGCCTTTCACCAAACACCAGTAGCCCTCCAACCACCATACAGTCGTAAAAATAGTTTTCATAAATCAAATTTTTTTAACTTTTCCCCTCATGAGTAAAGAAGTTCAACATTTTTGGTACATTAAGAAGAACTACAAAGACATAGCTAGCATATACCAAATTACAACCACCACTATAATTAAGAACCTTTCATTTCCTTCCTATATACTGGCCTTGAGCCTATAAAGAATGTCTATAATCCCCAAATCCCACACATTTCCACATGAGAAGCAGTGCTGCTGCTTATTCTGCTCCTTCTCCCTTCCTCTCAACAAAAACTTGAAAATGCTCCTGAAGTTGGTGCTACGGGCACAGAAGGCATAGGGCAGGAAAAAAAAAATAAAATTACTGCGTGGATTACACAAGTTTGTAGTGTTGTAATTCATCATCACGTCAGCTTCTAAATGAAGGGGTGTGGAGGATTGCGTAAAAACTTGCATTGGTAATATGTAAAAGGACACTGTGTGAAAGATCGCGATGCTGCACAACAGACCAAGGAGGGATTTATCCAAATTACAGGAAGGAACGATGGAGAAGCTGCAAGTTCCATACAGTCAGTCTGGCTTCAGGCATCAGTTCCATTTCTGGCATCATCTGTACTACACAGACACTTGTAAAAACCATGTAAACTATTCCTTGAAATCTTATCACAGAGTAAAAAACTCAAGGTCAAGCTCCCACCAGACCGACAGAAATATGAACAGCAGCTCCGCTGGAAAGTGGCACTCTGGAAAAGAGCCTCCTCCATTCCCACCCACACAGCCCGTCAAAGGATGAGAGGGATATTTTTCTCCAAGTAGCAGAGTTTGGAAATAGCAGAGGAAGTTGTGCGACACAGGAAAGCACCAAACTTGTCCTCTAGGTATTACAGACCTCTCCTCCGCTTCTTCAGAGTGCAACTCTTTACGTAAGTCCATGTGCACTGTTGGCACATCTGCTATAAACAGGACTTAATCAGAGTACCTAAAAGACAGTTTTGATTTCTGGACTGCAATTACTTGTTTAAATAATTTGGCTATTTAACTAACTTCTCTTAACAGAGTGAAATGGCAGGCTCCAGGTTAAAAGGCCCTGCTGTCCAAGGGAATCTCCCTTACAGGAACAAACCTCTATTCCTTCACATTTCAAACAGCATCATTTCTTCAGTAGGCAGGGTACTGCTCTTTGTCCCTATGCTTACAACAGTAATCCTGAATTAAAAAAAAACCAAAAACACAAAACAAAAACCCAAAACAAACAAAAAAACCCACCACTAACACACAATAAAATCAACAAAAAACCCAACCACCAAACCAAACCCACCCCACAGACTGAGGTTGTAACAGAGTACCCAACCCTATGAGAAACTGGAGAGGCCGTAAGGAATATAATCACCATCCCGCACACAACTCTTTTGTTTAGTAAACTGCCTGCGTATTCTGCCATAACCGCACACCTTTCATTTCACATGTTGATTTTAACATGCTTTGGACAGCAAAAATAAGTGGAAATCTTTGCTATTAAGCCTGATTCCCCTAAGAGGTACATGTAGTCTGGGCATCTCCTCCATGCTGTTTCCCAATAAAAATATCAATTGCCGTTAAAAAAGCCAATTTTGGTGTAATTCGAACTGCTCTAACTAGAGGACCCACGATGGACACCAGTCCAGCCTAGAAAAAGGCTGCCACACACCTTTAGCAGTTGTGACTGGTTAAATAGGCAACTGGTGGAGAAGTATAAACGTGAGGCTGAGCAGCCCTCAGCCCACCAGCAGTTACGGATGGGGGACGACAGCGTGGGTCTATGCCAGGAAGTGGAACAACCTCAGAAAGAATGACGGAGCCTGCGAGTCAGACACTTATGGGGAAATACATGAGAGGGAAAGAAAAGAAAAAATAAAAGAGGACGTCACTCCAGTAGTTTCCCATGCATTCTTGTCTCTTCTCCCAAATTTTATTAGTTCATAAAACCAATGTCATTTTGCAAACAAAACCAAAATAACTCATCACTCAAAACACTCAGCGCTGCCACAAACGAACTCCGGGCAGCAATCGTAACCCACTCGTCTCCAGAGACAGAGCGGGACGGATGCCCACCTCCAGCAGCCTGGCATGCCCGGCTGCGTGCCCAGCTGACTGAGCAACGGGGAGGAAAGATGGAGATAAGCAGACATATTCTATGAGCAATTTTGAGGCTTCCTTAAAACATGCATAGAGTTGAGGAAAGCTAAACAAAAAATTGCATGATTTCAAGAAAACACAGAAACAATGCATTACCTAAATCTGTAAGGAAAGTACAAAGCCTCTTCCTAAGGAGTAAACCAGCCAGCTAAGGCTATTACCATAAACTAGCCCAGTTCTTACTAATTCGGCCATATTTGTAGGAAATTAACATTTTAATGGTGCTGTTAGATCCTGATCGTTAGATTGCCTCATAACTGCAGATTATACGCAGGAGTTAACAACTACATTTTTGAAGCTGCTTGAAACAACTGGAACAAGATAACTTAGAGCAAGTCTTTAAATAAATCAGGGGACACCAACATACCCAGCTCCCCTCCTCTACCGAGCATCACTGAAGTATAGTTACGTGCTAAGTAGCATTTCCCCCAAGAGAAGCCAGCTCCTCTCTTGACAGAGCTCTATTAGCAAAGTTTCCACCATGTTTCAATGCGAGATGTACTGGACACAAGGAAGAGGCAGAAAAAAAGTCTCTGCCCGTTTGGGTTTTTGATCCCAAACACAGGGTAACCTATGAATCCAATGGTGTTTGCACTTAATGGATCGGCTCTTTGGTTTATTAACCAAGCCTGTACAAGCACTCTGATCTGCCATACTTTTTGCACGCTCTTTCAAAACAAAGTATTTTCTCATCTCAAAATGTCACAAATACACCACGAAGCCTGTCAAGCTGCTAAAATGATACAAACCCAATGACAGTAAATAGCAACCTGGCACATTGCTGAGCCTTCAAACTTGAAATAGATTTAAATTAACACAACGATAGCAAGACGGGGAGTTTAGCAACGAAGTGAAGAAACCAAAGGAGAAGAAGTAAGATTATTTCAGTCATCATCTCAATCAGACCAAGCAACGTAAAAGCCAGCTACAGGATGGCATTTATGTCTGCCTCTAAGACCGGGATAAGGGCCAGAATTACACTACTTGAGCTGACGGGTTTATTTATGCCATAATGACACTTCAGTTAGCAATGATAAAGGTCCAAAGGTCAAAGTACTTTAAGAAGAAGAGCCGTACACACACAGCATAGCTTTCCGAGCAGTTATGGCTGGGGTGGGGAAGGAAGGGTCAGGGAGGGTTGTTCCTCGCACACCCCCACCTGCCCCACAAGCCACCGTAAAACCACTGCAGCTGTGCCCATTTCAAAGCTTCCAAAGTTCACAAAGGAGATTTCTGTAGAGATCCTGCCTTTCTTTGTTCAACCGCTCCTAAGAAACGGTTTGTTTTTCCAAGTCAAAGCCAGAGAGAAGCCAGCGGTGCCTCATGGCAAAACTGAGAGGCCACATCACCAGCTGAAGCCCAGAGACCACCCACAGACCTCCAAAAGACCTCCTGAAAACTCCCTAAAAAATCTGGGGGAAGGAGTAGAAACAAAGGCAGAGCGCAACACTTTTTGATGCATCTGTCAGTCTCTTAACCAGGACTTCTTCCAGTTCTGACTTATTGCCAATTACTTCATTAATATTGACATATTTAAATCTTGGAATTTTAAAAATTAAACTATGGATTTAATTTTTCAAGAAGGATCCTAAAAGTTTAATTACCAATCAGGCTCAAATTCTGGTTTGGGGATATCAAGCCTTTTGTTTAGACTACACAAATGTTTTAACAGATACAGTCTCTCACAGTCACAGAAACTTGGAATTTTGAGACCTTTTGCATTAATGACAGAAGCATGTTGAAGACTGCAGGATGTGATCGAACCACCAGCTAGCAAGCACTGAACTCCCACTAACCTCTGATTTGCTTATATAATTGCCATTGGTGTTAAAAAAAACAAACCACATTATACCACATTATTCTTGGATGTTTTAGGGATTCCAAGAGGCTCCCATCTGTGCCCAAAAGCAAACTATAAAGCATCGAATTTGCTGAAGGGGAAAAAAAAAAAAGAAAAGAAAAAAGAAAAAGAAAGATGACATCTTTTGATTTCTTTGTTATAGGCATCTGGCGCCTTCATCCAGCTGCAGGATCTAGGCAGGCTGACTGAACTTGAGCAAGGACTTGGATGGCTGTGAATGGGAGTCTGTTCTAAGCAAGACCAAAGTCATGGAAGATGAGATGACAAGAAACAGGGACAAGCTGTCTTTAGGGTGAAAAAAAAAAGCTGTAAATAGCTGTAAAAGCACAATAAAGGGATAGTTCATATCCTACTGATACTCCTACCAAACCCTTCTATTGATTGGATAGTACAAAACCTTCAGAAACTAAACAGCAGTTTTAACCAAGGACTGTTCTCGTTTTTTATTGCTGCACTCAACTTTGATGCCCCGCAGCATACCAGAGGTGTCAGGCCCCCAAGAGCTGTATTGCAACAAGCAGAATAAAACACACGCCCTGCTACAACCTCTCCTTCAGAAGAGGCAGCTGCACAGCCCAGAAGACACAAAAGCGAGTTCTTTCGGACCTAGAAGACTGTTTTCCAGTGAGTGGAAAGGTTTCTGGATGCCCAGGAATCACAACAACCAGTAAGATGGGAAAGCTGGGTCTGATTTGCGTACAACCAGCCCCAAAACCTTTGACTAAGAGCTCACGCATGTACAGAAAAAAGTCTCTGGATTTGGTATATAAGTTAACAAGGCTACAGAAGAGGTAAGACCACTTCATACTGGTGTTCCTACACGATGGTGCGTACAAGAGCATACAGGGAACAGAAGAAGCTGTCCGCCTTCAGGAATGACAGGACTACTGAACCTCACGCAATTGAATACCCTTAAATAAAGGTGTTTTCTTTAGCAGAGTGGCTACCAGGCTTTCCTTTCCACCTTGCCAGCCAGAGCACTTTGCTCTCCCCCACGCCCCAGCGACAATACTCGCATTACTAGTTACAACTGCATTTTGCAAAAAACTCTTACTTTGAGAACTGAATCTACTGGTCAATCTTTATTTTAAAAGAAAAAGAAGCTTTTTTCAAAAGATTATCAACTTTTAAGAAAGAAAATCTGCATGCTTGCAGCTAATCTACTTCAAGATTTGGTGTCTGGTATTTCCTCCACGTTTCGGAAACACCAGGGAATGCATCTGCTTCCTAAACACGGTTTCTCATCTCCCATTTCAGATAACAAGCAATCTGTGGTCCGACAATCATCTTCAAGGTCCAACCCCTTCTCAGCGTTTCCAGTAAGTATATCTGTCTTTACCTACTTGTCTTCTGACTTTTACGAGAATGCAGTATTAACTCCATAGCAACTCAATGGCTGAATTAAAAAAGGCTCTCAAAAATGTTGGTCTATGTAACTACCAACACTTGGTTCAGCTGGAGCTTTTGAAAAGGGAGGAGAAAGTAAAAAATGCAGACCACCGCCTTTAAAGCAAACAGACACTCTTTTTTATGTCACTCCATGTAGTGTTTCCAAAACTCATCTAACACAATTGTTCAACAGTTAAATACACACATGAAATTTTTTGTGCAATGAGTGAGGTCTGCTGTACTTTCATATTAGCTCTCAGATATTATGATGAACTTTTAGCCAGCTGAGAAGAAAGCCACCTTCAGGGTAAAATAAACAGATGTAGTTTGCTTCAGACAATAAGGAATGAAAACTGCATGGAAAGATTTTCCATTATTTAACAAAGACGGCAATTTGTCACCAACAGTAGACTAATGAGTCACAGACAACAGCTTAAAGCTTATCTCTAAAGAAAAAAATATTTATGCCATTTCAAAGTATTAACAACAAAAAAGAAAATGAGTTTTGAATAGATCCCATAGTCTCCAAGCAGGATAGCTGTATGCATCCAAGTCAAATCCAAAGCAGACACTGCACACAGCCAGGCTTGCATTCCACCAGGAAAACCGAACTGAAAATGTCATTGTTTCTCATTCAAAAAGCATATGCTGTCCCTGCTCTGCTTTAACAGAGGACTGCCGAGGGCCAGACAGCTTCACCAGGCAAATTCAAACTGCTAAGCAAAGTGAGCTCCACATTCCTCCTGTAAAATATCCCAAGAAATGGTATTTGTGCCTCACTTGTTTTCAATGTGTTGTTGTAGAGGGCTGAGTGACCCAGCGTTAGAGGAAATCGTTGTTGGCAGAGCCCTCAAACTGGGGAAAGGTTGCTACTGGAAGAAACAGGAAAGAAGCAGAAGCAGCTTTAGAAAAAGTGTATTTGCTGTAAAAATGTTTCCTAATGCAGTTTTCTGGGGAAGTCTGAACTATCCCACTTTGGCTGGTTATTCCCATAGCTTCAAGTAGAAATAAGAGCTGTTGAATGTGTGTACATTCATCAGTCCCATAAGCAACTCCACCGGGGAGGGAAGGCAAAATCCTTCAAAATAGGCTCAGACCCTTTTAGAAGCATCAAAAGCTTTATATTCAGGACGTTTCTCTGAAACAAAACAGGGCTACCTCCAGATAACCTGGAGTATTTTGCAAACTCTCGACGTTCGTTTTAACTACTGCAAGTTTCCAGGAANTGTTTCTCTGAAACAAAACAGGGCTACCTTCTCGACATTCGTTTTAACTACTGCAAGTTTCCAGGAAGCTCCTACAGCTGAAGAAATTCTTGGGAGCACAGCGCCCTGTAGCAGCTGGCAGCTCTCCTAAAGGATCAGTGTGTGCAGCCAGACACTCCACGGCTTGTTGGGAAGGACATTCCTCATTGCACAGTCCCAGGTGATCCCACAGAGCTGCTGAGACCGTGCAGGGTTTTACACAAAACCAAGCCACACTACATTTTCGCACGAAAACTGATCTCAGGCACTCGGCATATCTTCTGCGTTGTCGGTAGATTAGCCTTTCAGAGGAGTGTGAAGATCTTGGATAAAAGCACTGCAGAAGTGCAAAGAATTACAAAGTTAATCAAACTGGAATAGTGCCTAGAAGTGGTTTAATGCTTTGAAAAGTCAGACTACATAAAGAACATAGTTATACAGACTCCACGTATTCCTACTCCTTCCGATGATATGATCCTTGCAAGCTGATGTAAGACTTCATAGTCTATGGAGCTGGTTTCTACTATTATCTGAGGATCACTGTCCAAAGTCACCCTAATATTAGTCACAGGAGGATGCTTTGGATGTTTTGCTGCTCTCAGTCCCATGCTTCACAGCTACCTTTGCCCCATACAAACAGGATGGCAGCTCCTGGGAATCGAACGTTTCAGCTACACACAGCAAGAGGAAGCAGCCAGGATCTTCAAGAATGGTACGTGCAGGCAACTCCCTCGGCATTACTGACTCACAAGGGAAAAGGTGAAGAAGAGGGAAGATGGAAGAAAACCCCAAACCCAAAAGTGAGTTCAGATCATCTGCAGCTTGATTTTGAATCAGGTAGCCAAAGTCATATTCATGGAGGGCCATGTAAGTGCAAGGAACATCACACCGAAGTTACACTGCATTTCATCTTCGGGTGCTGAACACGGAATTTTTTTCCTGTTGCAATGCTGTATCCTGTTGCAGTAGTTGTGCATCTTACAAAACGCTCAGAGCCCAGGCTACTGTTCCCTTCACTCCCAGCATGGGGTTATGGATATTTTCACTGGTCTCTTCTCTACTGTTTTCATCTTTGAGGCTCGAATTGGGCATGCCACTCTCTCCAGTCAACCCAGAAAGCATGAACTCACCCAGTTTCTGGCAGCATGTTGTCCCTGGAATGAAACCTACTACTGGTAGTGGTCCAAAAGCCACTACTGGTAGTGGTCCCACAATTAAAGGAGTGTCTGGGGAAGCAGCATGTGCCTGATACACACAACTATACAGCTCCCTAGACTCAGATCTGAGGTAATTTACAGTAAATTACAGGGTTTAAACACTCACGTCAGTCCTAACATAACTAGGGGGGATCATGAAGCTGTACAGTTACAGACATTGGCTGGCTCTACCAAATGCAAGATGGAAAAAGAAAAATATACCTTTGTCAGGCTCATAACACAGTATCACAGACTACACGTGGTCTTCAAACTACGTTTCAAGAGCTTCTTCTCCAGAGACTTCACATTTCCCTACCCCTGTGGCTGTGACACTGCTTAAATACTGCTGACGGTTATAAATCCACACGCCTCTCTGCAGCCCTGCTACATTTCCCCGGGAATTACAACACACTGTTAACCTTGAAAAGTGCATCAAGTTATTTTAAAATGCAGTTACTGTGCACACCTGGGAATGCAGAGATGAGATCCAGAGAGAGGGGAAGAAAAACACGCAAACCATTTCCTGAATGTAGAAGGAACGTGGAGTCTCAGGTAGTAAAATCAGTGGTGAGAGACTGGAGGACTTTTCTCTGAAGGTAGCTCTAGAGCTAAAACCCTTTTAAGAAGTTCTCTTTTGCATGCACATTTCTAACTTGAAGAAGCCACTTTTCAAAATTTAAGCTAACGATTAACTTCAGGTTATGAAATAAACTCTGTTTTGAGCATCTAAAGACACTTGTGTATCCTTCAATGAAAGACCTGCTACTAATTTTCAGTCTCTGAGAATTGGTTGGTTTCCAAACCAGTGAATTTGAAGTGTTCTATATATGAGCAACCTGATATCTGAAATTAATATTGAAGGAACAAGTGGCTTTTACAACATGGTAAAAAATGCCAAGCATTAGTAATGCCAGATACTATACAAACTGCTGACAGTCCTATCGAGAGCTCTGATAAGACAGTTTTAGCGGTTGGAAACTAATTGCACTCAGTCACTAATTGCATACATCAGGCCAGCATGGAGTGCATGGCTTTGTTCTCTTTAATTAAGATAAGTATAGACCGCTCATGTTGTGCGGTTACTTTCAGGGGAGTACTATGGAAATTTAAAATGCATCTATTAACCATTTCATTTGGACATGGAGAAGGCAAGCAACTGCCAGCTACTTTTTCCACATAATTTTGCCATGTTCTTTATGAACCTTAAAAAAACACCTTAACCAACTACACACACCTAGATATACAGGAGGATATACAGAAACAAGAGTGTCCCCTCCCACAGTTTGATGAGAATCCCAAGGGTGAAGCGTATTTCATGCTTTATTCCTTTTTCTTGTTCTCCTCTCTCCCCCCTGTCCATGAGCAGTGTTACCGGCATTACACTGACAGTTTTATTCTGCACCTGAAGTGTTGACCTAAAAATGAAAACCCTGTTTACAAATTCTATATTTAACGTCAACTACAGAGTTACAGATGTGGCAGAATAAGGAAGCATCCGAACTTCGCTCGGTTGAGTTTATAAGACAGATAGATGCTCCCCTTCAGGCATGTCACAAGGGAAACACAGTAATGTAGAAAGTGCCCCCGGAGTGGGCAGATCCGCCCCGACGGAGTACAACGCAGCACGGGATGGCTGCTGGAGAACCAAACCAGCCCACAGCAAGGATGCGGCCTCACAAACATAAGCAAGCATTCGCTCAAAACTGAAATGAGCCATTTCAGACAGCAGTCCCTGTGAACACACCCCAAGAAACACACGTACCCATGTGACTCAGCATCTAATGCTGACACTTATTCGGCATGCGTAGCCAGCAAACCCAGTCATAAATCCCTTAATCACAGGTCAAAAGAGTAGTCAAAGCCTGCATTGATGGGATCAGCAAAACGCTGAAGCGCTTGGGGTTTTTTTAACAAGGAACATCAGCTCCTATGGAAGAGCAAAAGTACTCAGAGACGCTGCATCAGCGACTTACCGCACCAAAGTGACCTCTCAGACCTGCATCCTAAGAAAAAAAAAAACCTGCTCAAAATTTACTTTGGAAGTTTCTAATTTTTACAGCATACGGGCAAATGTGAGGCCACAGCTGGAGTACTATGTCCGGTTCTGGGCTCCCCAGTACAAGAGAGACGTGGACATACTGGAGAGAGTCCAACCAAGGGCCACGAAGGGACTGGAGCATCGTTCCTGTGAGGAAGGGTTGAGAGAGCTGGGACTGCTCAGCCCAGAGAAGAGAAGGCTCAAGGGGGGGGATCTTATAAATGTACATAAACACCTGAAGGGAGGGCACAAAGAGGACAGAGTCAGGCTCTTCTCAAGTGGTGCCCAGTGACAGGACAAGAGGCATCAGGCACAAACTGAAACACTGGAGGTTCGACTTCTGAACATCACAAAATGCTTTTTCACTGTGAGGGTAACCAAGCACTGGCCCGGAGAGGTTGTGGAGTCTCCATCCATGGAGATACTCAAAAGTCATCTGGACTCAGCCCCAGGGAAACCCCCCTCAAGCAAAAAAACTGCATCTGCAATCATTTAAGCACCTCTGAAGATCCAGTCTTGTAAGTCATGGAATTAAATTTACTGCTACCAGAGCGTGCACCGGGAGAAAGGATTGTGTGTTAAAGGGAGGAGGGGAAAACCAGCAAGAGCACTCCTAACCACAAATATGGTAATATTTGGTTTGCATCCGATAACTGCTCTTTCAGTTTAGCCAAGGCAAGAAGATTTCCTGTGCAAAAGAAACTGTACTACTAAGGTGAAGAAAAACATCCAGAACTTACTCTCTGTGAAGACTGCAGAGCCTGTTAATATTTATGAAGTCTGAAGTGGCTTCAAAGACTCCTTACTTCATTTTCTCATGTTATAACAAAAAGCGGCACTAACCCAGTAAATTTTAAGGTGAGTTCACCACAAACTATAACCGTTTTAACAAATTCTGATCTCCTAGGAAAAGGCCTAACTTCTTCGGTTTGTGTCCCCCATATCAATGACGATGACCACAAGATGAAAAGAGAGAACTTGCATTTGTTCAGAAACTTTAAAGATCAAAACACATAAACCCTGGAAGCACCCAACACTGTGACCCAAAAGCTACAGTTGACAGCTGTATTTCTGTGCACAGATTATTTCATGGATTAACCCGCCACCGCGCAAGGCCAGGTCAGTGGGCAGAGACAGAATCTCTTTTGGAAGACCCTGATTAAGCACTTACTGTCAAAAGCTTTCCCTCTGATCAAACTCTGTGTCATAAAAATAACACATTAGAGGAATTCATCTCTCCTAGCATGGATGCTGCCGTGCAGATACTATTTAGCTGAGAAAAATCTATGTAGGAAAGAAAAGGAAACAGGGTTACAGGATAAAGCTAGGAAATTGTGCTCTTTATTTGGGCCTGACATGGTCAGGTTTGGACAAAAGAGCCTCCAACTCAGAATGGCAGATTTTTCTGCACATAGCACTGGAGTATTTTTGGTAATAGCCAGGGCTTTGGGGACTTCAAAGTTAGAGAGTATCACTGTTAAGCCTGATAAATACTGGGGGTATGGAGAAGGAGGAAGACACTGGGACAAGCCATTGAATAGCTACATAGCTTTAATCCAAAAAAAATCAGCAAGGAACATGTTGCCCTTGACTCAAGCATTCCTGAATAGCATTTATTTTCCAGACCAATAAGAAAGAAAACATCAGGAAATGTGATCTATTACTCCTTAAAGAAAAATATATTCACCATAGAACTGTTAATGGGACCCTATGTTACACAAAACACAGTATCGTATCTTCAAGAATCTCTATAGATCTGGTGGTGTCCGAGTCAAAAAACAATGCACGATTTTACAGCAGACAAAATGAGGTGAAATGGGGTCTGTTAATTTTCCAACAGATCTGTCATCACTTTGGGGATTAAACAGTTAATGCTCCTCCTTAGCTTTGAAATCACTCTATTACGGAGTGAATATGCAAGTATCAGAATGATGCTGAAGACACAAAACATATATGTAGTATCACACGTATGTATTTCATGTGTCCCCAGACAATGCTCCATACCCCAGAAGCATACCTGACCTTTACCAGCAGCACTAATCACTTCTCAGACACTGCAGAAGTTCCCTAACCAAAATAAAATATTAAAGTTGTTTTGGGGGTTGGTTTTTTTTCCCCCCAGGTCTCAAACAATATTAAATCCCTTTGGCATCCAACATTGTCCCAGCCATTCACTCTCATAATGAACTTCAGCTCCTACAAGCTTTGAATACCACACGTGGGGAGGAGGAGAAGGGATAGGGCCAGGGAACGGCCTCTGCATTGGCAATCTGCTGTATATCAGCGGCAATTAGTCTCTGGCCAGGAAGACAGCAGGGCTGCATGTCAGACCCCTGATTTTGCCTCCTCAATCGGGATCTCCTCTCTGCCAGTCTCTCCGAAACCAGGTCCCCACCGCAGAGCGGAGCCAGGACAGGCTTTTCCCAGCTGCTGCCCTTAATTCCTCTCTCTCCCACAGGCACTGACATCAGGTCACCAGGCCACAGCCATGCTGGCAAGGCACGGCAGGAGGGAGGTCAAAGCCTGGGTGATGCCCTCACCCAGAGCAGAAGCCGTACCGTGCCAAGGAATGGCACAACAGCAGCCTCCCCCGCACCGCACGACAGTCACCCCCTGACCTAGGATGCGCTGAGCGGACCAGGTCTCACTACTGCCACAGTTAAGAGAGAAAAAAAACCCAAACCCACCAGTCTGACACTTTAGTTGAGGTTAGTCCCACCTTCCACCAGCCAAAACCATCCCCAAAAGCTTACCTGCGGAGCCGGAAACACGACATGGCTCCTTCAATTCAGTCTGGCATCCCAGCCCAAAACCACCTTTATTATGGCAGAGGGATGAGCCAAACATACTTGTGGCCACCACATGAAAAACAGTGAAACATAACTCAGGCTTTCAAGGATTTTTGCACAATTTGGTGTCATCATTCCATCAATTAATTTTATGTTTTATCAGTTGCACAGCTAGTAGCTTAAATGTCAGCTTCAGAACAACATAGACCAGGACTAAAAAAAGCCCTCTCTTTTTTAATAACTAGATACAGCATTTGATACCTAGATATGGCATTTAAAAAAAAAAAAAAGGTTTAAGACAGCCCACACCTCTAATTCTGAGGAACGAAACTACTTATCACATGTTAAAACTAAGGCAGGATACTGTCAGGTAACACAGAGCACAGACACCTGGCATCCCTACTTTATTAAATATTTCCCCTCCCCACCCACGTCTCCACCACCACTGGAAATGCGATAGTGGAGAACCTGTCCATCATCCAATTCCACCTTCACACAAGCTTACCAGTACCACATTGACTCAGTCTAAAACTCTGCAGCTGCAGTAACGAAGCACGACATGAAAACATGACAAAAAGCTGTTATTTTCTCCTGTTGGCCCCATACGCGCATTTAAGGCCAGCAACAACCCACAGATGCAGGCAGGAGGCTCACGACAGACGCGCACACCTACCGGACCTGTTCTGAAGGAGTCAGGGTTGACAGCTTGGATGGTAAACCAGCCACTGACCCAGCCATCCCCCCAGTCTCCTTGAAAGCAAGCTCTCCAGCAGCACGTCTCTGCTCCTACTCCTCCAACACTCCCGTGCCCCATCGCTCCGCATCGGGATGCACCCACACACTGCGCGCTCCGAGCTGCTGGTACAGCGCTGGCTACTATTTAATACGAGCGTGTTGCCAGCCCCTCCTTCAGCCAGGCTCAGCGAAAGCCCAAGAAGCAAAACCACAAACAACATTACCAGGTCTTGTTTCCAAATCGGATGCCACCCGGGCCAGGGCGTAGGGGGGACGGGAGGAGGCAAAGGAGGGGTGCGCTGCAGCTCTCGCTTCTCCCCCCCCCAGCCAAGGGAGATCCCTGCAAGCAGCCGTAGGAAACACCACCATGATCAACGCCAGCTGCAGGGCAGCGTGAGGAGGAGAGGACGAGGAGCGGGTCTGGCGGGGAGCGCGCAGCAGCAGCCACAACACGGTGCCCGGGACGACAACAAGCCGGGAGAGCAGCTGGGACGAGCCGCCTTTGTCGGCGGAGGGGTGACCTTTACCAGCTCCACCGCCACACGCCGTGTTTACTACAGCCTGTCACTGCCGGCTCCGCGTCTCAGCGGGGTGGTGGCGGTGATGCCACCTGTCCCCGCGGCCCAGGACGGGTCCCCCGTGCTGGAGGGGCCGCGGGGAGGAGCGGAGCCCCGGGGGGGGACACACACAGCCGGACACCCCCGGCCCCCGCGGGGACGGCCTCCCGTTCCCCGCAAACGCATGAAGGAGGCCCAGAAAGACTGAACCACCGGCCGTGCTCCCCCCCCCCGCCCCCTGCCCCCTCAGCCGGGGGTTCCGGCCCGGGGGTTCCCGGCCCGGCCCGGCGGGAAGCACCGCGCCCCGCCCGCAGCCCGGCCCCGGGGCGAGGAGGCGCGTCTGTCCCCCAGCCCGCGGATCCCCGCCGCCCCGGCCCGGGGAGGTCGGTGCCGGGTTGGGGGTGGAAAGGCTG
>VUYV01000042.1:2021827-2068842 GCA_008711295.1 Anarhynchus alexandrinus
GGCCGCAGCCCGGCCTCAGCTCCGCCGGCGGCGGCGGGTCCCGCGGTCCCCCCGGAGCGGCCCCCGCCCGGCGTGCACCTGCCCTGCGCCGCGGCTGCGGAGGAGCCCAGACGCCTAGCAGGCAAGATCCTCCATACTGCGCTGGCTCTGTACGGTGCGGTGCGTGCCGCCCCTCTGCTACACGCCGGAACAGGCTGCAGCGGCGGTCGCGCTGTCCGCGTGTGCTGTTCGTTACACAGCCGGTGCGGGTAGCGCTGGGGCGCACCGTGGCCGGAGCCTGAGCCCAGCAGGGTCAGGGCTTCGTGGTGCTGCGGGCATGACAAACGCCCGGGCAGGGCGGCGGCCCTGCGGGTGCTGGGGTGCGATGGCAGGAATGGTGTCGCCGGGGATAATGGCGCCCCGGTTAGCCGGGGGGTGAAGGCGGAGCAGGTGGCCGGGCGCGGGCGAGGCGGCGGCGGCAGGGCCGGGGGGCTATGGGCCGCACCGGGCCGGCGGTGGCCGTGGGCCAGGCTGGCCGCCTGCAGCCTCGGCACACGCAGGCTGAGGAACCCCAGGCCTGCAGGGAAGGGGTCATGGCTGCGTATGGCCACCGCTACGTCAACACTGTGTGTGTTGGTTAATTACTGAGTGAGCACGTAGGTGTGTACACACCATTGCTCGTGCACCGTTGGCTGTCTTTCGCACTGCTTGTTGTTAACCCTGATCTCTTTTTCATAGCTTAAGAAATACAGGGAGTTCATGCCATAAGAAACCCTTTTGTTTCTCATTCCTCTCATGTCCCGTCCTCTGGGTCTGGCGATGCAGGGACTGCCTAACGGAGCGGCTGCCGTGCAGCGTAAGCAATATGATACAGTTTTGTAATAGATGGGTCTTCCTCGGCGCGTGCCTGTAGCGCGGCGGTGACGAGCCGCGGTTCACTGCGCGGCGTCCCCCACCGAGTCCCCGGAGGGGATGGCCCTGTCCCCGCCGCTTTGCTCCGGCAGGTTTGTCCCTTTGCCGGCTGGTGACTGACGGGGCACGTTCTGCGCTCGGCAGCGTCCTCGTATTTCACGTCATCTCGTGCCCTTTGCATGCTGGCTTTGTGACTCTCCTATTATTTATTTTTTTGCCATCAAGAATTTATGAATCAAAAGATGGGGGAGTGGAGCCATGCGGAGGCTGAGTCAGGTTGTGAAAAAGGAAAGCCAAGCGAGAGTGTGCAATTGCATATCACATTTACAAACACGGTTTCATTCATCTCCATATGTTGCTCCTGTTACTACTAATAAAGCTCTGGTTTCTCAGACTGGTGCTGCCCTGGGAACACTTTGATCTTCCTGGGGTTTTTACTCTATAGCCTCCATAGTATTTGTGTTATAATGTGTTATTTTCCCAATTTTGTTTTACGTTGAACGCATGTTGATAACAGAAGGAATCTGATAATATGAATGTACTTCCCACACCCCCCTCTTTTGTCCCTATTACTCCATGTGCAAAGGAGTGACAGGTTATTTACCATCAGCAATTTTTTCCCTCTATACTGGTAAGATTTCCTAATTATTAAAAAAAAAAAAAAAGCTTTTTCCCTGAGTGTACACCCGTGTTTGCTTCCTCTTTCTTTTCTCATCCTGCTAATGATACCCAGCTCCATCACAGTAATTTTGGAGCTGCAGGAAATCTAGCTTTGTCTACTGAAATGTTTGTGCAGAAGCCTCTATAGGCAAAGGGAGCCAGAGAGGAATGTCTGCTTTTAGGCATAATGGTGTCTGGGGTTTTCTTCCCTGGCAGGGAGGTATAACTGGAGTGTACAGTAATTAATCCAACACTGAGATAAAAGAAGGAGGAAGAAGAATTGCACTGGAAAAAAATAAGTTGTTTTTTTTTTAAAAAGTTTCAAATGTAAGATTTAAGTGGTAATTTCAATGACCTTTGTGATTTCTATTTTAGACAAAAGGCAGCAACCTAGTACAAGGGTGTCCTTTGTCTTCTCCAGGCCTCATCCTTTGTTCTCCTTGGGTTTAGCCTGTCACTTCCCAAGGTTTGACTGTCCCGTGTTGGGGCAGCAGCACCTTTCACCTGTGACACTCAGAAGTGCTGTTCTGGCTGGTGATTTTTTTCTCCAACTGCTTATTTCACATCTCTGCTGTGGAAGGTCTTTCCTTCTTATGACCTTCTATGTCTCTCTTCTCTGTGTCTTATTTATGCTTCAGTGTATTTGTCTTGCCAAACATTGTGCTTGATACTTTACCATCCCCCTTCTCTCCATTTTTCGTCCACTCATGCCTTTTCTCTCATTTTTGTCCTCTTTCTTATATCTTCTCCTTCTTCCATCTTTTTTTCCCCCCTCTTTTTCTGTCCTGGTTTTTATATCCTGTCTCACTCTCTCCTTTCTGACATCTCCCATCAGTCTACTACCTTGCTGTATCTTCCTCTTGAGATTTTTCCCCCCACACTTTTCCTTTGCTCATTGTCCTCCCCATCCTTTCTCCTGACTTCCATTTACATACATATATGTGTATACATATGTCTCTACTCCACTCCAGGTCTTGCATTCTCCAGCTGAAACAAAGAAATGTCTCATGCTGATAGTCTGATCCTATTGCATCTCTTTCTCAGCACCTGAATTACGCTACTCCTGCCCATCCTCAAACACACGTATCGGGTAGACTGAAGAATTAATTATGTGGGAAATGTTCCTAAATTCAGAAGTGAGAAAGCGGCTCGCTCAGGCTGCACTGTGAACAGAGCAGTTATTGTGCTCCCACGGACAGTACCAGAGGATTGTAAGCTCCCTGAGCCTGAGGAACTGATGGCATTTTCTTCACATTCCTAATTTTCTGATTTTTGGTAATGAAAAGTCTATAATTTTAGATAAGGCACACCACCATCTATTTGAATTATCCCTTGAATCCTGGATTGATCCAAAATAAGATCCCACAGAATGCTTTCCTTTTTTCCCAATTGTTTTGTTTTATACATTTGTTAAGCCACTTTTGTGCAGCTATTTGGAGAGAAATGCTTTTTTCCTCATCAGAGCTAAGCTCTGCCTCTGAAAAGGGCTCTGTGTGGGGCGAGGCTGGGATCTCAGCTCATCAGCTTCCCTTTTTTCTGGAGCCAGAGGGAGAGGAGAGAGCTGTGACTGCAGGATCATATGCATTGGGTGGGAGATGGAAGAATAGATGCATAACCCAAAAATGCTACATTAACCTCAGGGGGTGGGGGGGTGGAGTTGTTTAATAACATTTCCCCTTGGCTATTACCGACTACAAACAGCATCACTGGGTATTGAGGGCAAATGTTAGATTTTGCTATTTAAATAAGACTCATTTTTAAAAAAAATCTGATTTAATAATTAAACTTTTTTTTTTTTGTCTTTCAAAAAGCATACTAATAACTGGCTGGAATGAAAACAGCTCCATCCCACGGATTCCACCTCCGCTTTCTGGCATCTTACCTGACTCATAAAGAGACTGGGGGATTTTATATGCCACCTACATCAACTCAACATTTTCCTTTGTGGTGAGAGTTAATCACCACCCTTGTCATATTATTTCACCGACCCTCATGAAGACACGGTTTGTCAGGGGGGATTGTTTATCCTTAAAACCGTCCTTGAAACTTCTTGTAGAATAGGGTTTTTTTTCCTGAATTTAGTGAAAATATACTGGCATTCCATTTCAGTAAGGTTCTCTGTGTTATTTGTTAAAAACTGGCATTTACCCCAGGATCGGGGAAGAGAGGGTTTCCGTTTGCAGAGACATGAGATGTGTCACCTGGGGAGTTGAGATGCATCAGCTGAAGGTAGAGGACCATGCCCAAGGTAATCACTGCAGGAGGTGTGCGCTGAGGAAGAAACTCGGGTTGTAGCCACGATGATCAAGGATTTAAGAGGGCAAAGTTGTCAGCAGAGGCGATGTTTATATTAGACCAACAGAGTCAGGAAAAATGGACATGCGTTTGGGCACATAAAAGCTCTCCTTATAACCTGTTTGTATAACCTGTGTGACCCTGTCTCTTGTGAGGAGAGAGATTGTATGTAGTAGACTGATATTTGTCAAGCAGAAAATACTACACAAAAGAAGACAGGAGGATAGGAATGAGAACAAAAGACAAAGGTGACAATACAATAAATACAGGGTGCGCAGGAGGCGATGGAAGAAGGGGTAGGAGGAACTGAAAGTGCACCTCCAGGAAGGTTATTGGGAGTTACAAGGAGGACACGGGTTACCCTGGCAAGTGAGAGGAAGCTTTAGCAGAGAAACGTGTGACATTTTTACAGAGGGAATTATTGAAGTGAGGTGCAGGGAGGAGAGGACAGCTGAGATCACTCTGGAATTCAGTGCTTAAGAGAAATCTTCATGTGAAGGAGGTACAGGGAAAGCATTTGATAAGAGTCTTCTCATTTCTCTGTCACAAGGTCAGGCAGAATCAAGGAATGGGAGCGAAAGTGAACTGTTGACAAATGTGGATGAAGGAAGGGTAGGGAAGCTGCAGCCATGTTGACAGAAAGGGAGAAGTCCTGTTTGGGTCCTTTGTGGGACCTGGAAAATGAGTAACAAGTGGGGTGCTACAAGATGGGAGGCAGGAAGCATCTCATTGGGAATGAGCTATCTGACCGTACCCAATATAAATATGGCTTATTTCCATTCTTGATGTGTATAAGCCTTAAAATGCATTGCAGATGCAGCAGCTCTGCCCTGAAGATACAGATGCTGCAGCTGTCTCCCCCTTCCTGTAACACCTCCCTTTTTCTCCCACACCAGAATTAATCCCCATATTCTTTCCTGTCCCACACCGTGGGTCCTCAGCCCAGCTCTGATCATCCTACTTATCGATTGCGCCTGCCTGATAACTGGGGCACAACTCAAGATAAGGACTCAGGAGTCACCCACAAATATGTCCTTCTTGAAGCAGAGGCACTAATGAGCTCTGTGGAGGGTGAGCGCTGCGAGAGGCACCAGCAGGAAGGAGAAGAGTGAAGGGGGAGGACTTCATCGGTGGAAGAAACAGGTTGGGAAACCGTAGCAGTGGGGAAACTAAAGGTGTGGAAGCCTCAGGAGGAAAGTGGGTGTGGGAGGAGGATGTAGCCACGCATGGTTAAAAATAACAGTATGGTACAGATAATGTGGCACTCCACTGGCATTTTAAACCTGCTGCCTTTGAAAACCCTTCTGTGTTTTGAAAAGCAAGCCTTACATTTAATTGTTCTAATTGCCGCTGACCAGCCAGGAAGGCTGACATTTTGGGGCTGTCACTTTGGCTAGCAACGCCCGTTTTCTTCACTCTGGTCCAGTGATTGCAACCAAGTCTTTAGCAGAGAGCTCTTCACACCTCTGCCTGATGTAAATACCGATGTAACCCTCATTATGCTTTGATTTCTCTGGAAGGGTGATGGATTTTTTTGGCTTGTGTCAGTATAGTGACTAGCACACTTAAGTCCACATGATAATGATGCTATCAAAAATCAGAGCTAAATTAAAACACCGTTCACAGGCAATTTGTGTGGTGTGGAGTTTGGGCATGGGCTAACCTGGACTGAAATACTTTTTTCGATGTTTCTGGAGGACTGCAAGTTTTTCAATCCCATGGCTGGTCATTCATAGTAACGTGTCAGTCTTTGCACAAATGTAGGATGGGAGCAAGTGGCAGCAAACCTCCTGGGGCTTTGAACCTCCTGGCACCTGTAACGGGTGTGAGAGAAAGAAGGAAGGAACAATAAAGAAAAGAATAAAGAAAAGAAAAATGAACAGTGAAGGACCTCTGTGTTTTGTTTAACAATTGTTCAGTAGCACAGCAACATCGAACAGAAAGATGTTGTCTGGTTAATGTAGAGCAGTTACTTGCTATTGCCAGAGCTATATGCTAGACATCTTTAAAAAAAATAATCAGGTTTTGTCTTTGAACTATGGGAGATACAGGTTTCTTCATCTTTCTCCCATCCTCTGTTGCCCTCATCCTCCCACTTCCAAGTAAGAATGTGAGGTTCCTTCTCGTCTCCAGCATAAATTTATCCATGAATGTTTTTTAAATGGTTTATTGTCCATCCTTGTGCTGGAGTTTATTTTATCTTCAATAACTCTTGTGTCCTTAGTGCTCACCTGTCATCTGTTTCTGGAGTGTAGCCAGCTCCCCTCTTTGGTGGAGCTTTGCCGTGCTGTCCCAGCCATGCTTTTCTCCTCTCCTTCAATATAACAGGCTCTCCATTTTCCTGCTTCGTGCAGAAAATGACCTCTAACACCCAAAGGACTCTCTGCCTGTGGTAATGTGATCTAGTGGCTGCAGCAGAGAAAAGGTGTCAGCAGTCCTGGATTGTATTCTCGATCCAGTTATTGGATGATGTGAGATCTGGAGAAGGACATTTACCTTTGTTTCCCTGCAGGCTCCAATAATAGTCACGCATCTCCATTTTACAGTAAAATTGCTATTACCATGCCCATACATTAATTATTAATACACACATTACAATATTTTCAGTATCCTGTAGCAATGAAATGTGACTCTGTGCCACTCGCTGCCCTTTAGCTTGTGGCATGGCATGCAGTCCTTTGGGATGTACCTGTGTGGTACCCACGGCTCCTGCGTTTACACCCTGCAGTCCCAGGCACCCATGCTTACAGCCAGGATAAAGCAGATTTCACACATTCCTGACTTTTTCCTTAATTGCATGCTTTCCATTATTTTTTTTTAATAATTTTCTGGACTTGCTGAAATGTGGGTAGTGTAACTGAGAAACGATGACTGAAGTTAGAGACTGTGATTTAGAAGGAATGTCAGTCCTGATTGATTACAGCTGCACTCTTCATGCCCTCGCCTGGCTCCTTCTCCCCAGGTAAGGGGAGAGTTGGTGGTGCTCGCTGCCCAGGTCTGTTGAGCATATGTGCATTAGACCCATGTAAGTGGCATGAAGGTTCTTAAAAGTTTTGCTGGGCTTGTTTCACCCCCGTTATTGAGAACATAGTAATGCATTGTGATGTACCCACCATATCACTCCTAAAAGCTTTAATGACCTTGGTATGATCTTCAGTGTAATTTGTGAATATAGCTTTCCCCTTTAGCATGGTTTTCTATCCATATGTATTATTCCCAGTCAACGTGGTATGGCCAGAGCAAACAGTTTGGGGTACGATCCCTGCTTTTGTTTCTTTTTGCTACACAAATTATCTGTAGCACTGGAAAAGGTCACAGAAACCTACTGAAACCTGGGGATGGAGCGAGTGGGAGGAAGAGGTGCCACACGTGTCTGCGTTGGTTCCCACATAACTCCTGCCTTAACTCAGAAGCAGCTCTCATCTCCTGGGGCAGCTTCTTCTCCCTCTCCCACCCACTTTCCTCTCATGGCCTGCAGGTGTTGGGCTGTAGCTTTTTGTATTTTTGGCCGTGGCTAAACTAGCACATTTTTAATTGATGCCTTTTTCAGCACCGATGAAAACAGTCTAGAATTTTGATAATTATCCATTACTCCATAAAATGCATACAAATAGTTTGCTTAAATGCTGTAGCAGTTCTTCAGGCTTATTATCATTACATGTTTAGAGACCATAGCTTCATTGTAGAAGGAGTTATTTAGATACAGCAAACTAGGTAAGTATATGGTCTTCTGCCTTTCCAGGGATACTGAAGTGATGAGGTCAAAGATCAAGCTATTTTCGTTTTTGTTAGGCACAGAGCAATTTAGTTGAATCTTTGCTTTTTGTCTTCAGTAGCATAGGATGTCCTGGAATAAGCAAAGCACCTTTCTGATATGTAACAGCTCATTAGTATTACAGCCCCTGGACACCTATGATTTTTGTTCTCACACCCGTCTCCAGTCATCTGTACTTTGCAAATCACCAAGCAGATTTGCAGAGCTTGCGATGCTGCCGAGTAGCTGAGCTGCTGTGATGCCGTGCTTGCTTCTCCTGCCCAGCAGGATTGTTCCAGGTCAGTTGGAGAGCCTCTGCCTGTACGTCGTAGCAGGCTCTGACCTCTCCCTGCCTTCAGAGCAACTTTGCTGAATTAGTCCAAGGACAGGAGCTAAACCCTGCACCAAAGACACAGCCTTGCTGCTGACAGGTCGACCCCCGTGCGTCCAGTTGAGTTGAAGCGGGATATGAAGGGAACAGAAGCCTGTTGCTTGAGGAAGGGCTTCGTGGCAGAAGCAGCAAATCCCTATGACTGTGAAACTTGGAGAGGAAGCTTGTGCTGAAGTTTATGTTGTGTTAAGGTTTTAACTTATTGATAAAACCCCGGGAAGGAAGTGAGCCCGGTTGTGTTCCCTGTTGGGACTGTGTTAGTACAGAGGGCTTTCCGAGGGTGGTTGGGATAACACCGGTTTCTCTCAAACACTGGCACTCGTTGTGGGAAAGCTGACTGGAGTGCCATTGTAGCAGATGCTGGTACTGGGTGTACTCAGTTAAACATGTAACGGGTATTGATCTACAGAAAACATCGTTTCTCCTTTTTGCATTTATTAGGTCCTGTTGGTCAAGTGTGTAGATCAGAGAGATTCCAAAGCAGGTAGCTAATGAGTGTTGTTATAAAGAGCAGATAAAAGTCATGCTAAAGCTTCTTCAAGCACTCGGTTATTTATCCACAGTAACAAAACCCTGATAAAATGTGGAGTCTGATTTTTATAAAGTGCTGAGCCTCCTGGCTCAGTGGAAATCGATGTCGGTTGTTGGTGCTAAGCATCTCTAAACATCGTACTTGTGGTTTCAGAGCCAGGTTAAACCCCCATTGACTTCAGGCACTCCTTTAATCAGAGTAACGACAGCAGTATTTAGCTTCCTGACAATCAGAATTCTTGCAGTACTGTGTCCCTCTGTTGCTCTGCTTGGCTCATGAATAAAATTTTATTTTCTTTAAAAAATAGGTTTATATTCTCTGCAGAGAGCTCTGATTCAGGGTACTGCTCCTTCCTTTGTACATGAGCATCTCTGGTTGATGCTAACCCTGAGAAGTACTTGCAGCTTGAGCAAAAGTTGCACAGTTGCCATCAATTAAGAATGTGTTTCTAAAATCATAAATGGAAATGCTCGAAAAGAAAAAAAGATTACTGTAAGGAGTATCCTGTACTGAACTCCCAGACAATGAGTTAATGCAAGCAATGATGAGGATCGGTCAAAGCGTTAGCAAGTCAGCCTATCTCAGTGCTCTCTTCTGCTTGTCTTTCTTCTAAAGCTGTAGATCAGTTTGAACATAGTGCACCGGTGTCGGGGAGTGCTTGTAGCATTTCTTTATACACTAATGAGGAGGGGGCATCTTCAATTTTAACATACTTTCATGGTCCAATATGCAAGCATAAATCTCTTCACTAGAAGAACTGCATGTGTGCATCCAAGGTTAAAAGTTAGCCATTTAAATGATAACTTTACAGAAACAATCATATAAAAAGCAGCAGAGCATGTGGGATTAGGGATGGGGCCTTATTATTGATACCTGGGAGAGGACCTGGCGTCCCGAAACTGATGTCTGCACCCCTCCACCGTGGGAAGAAATCAGGCATTTCAGACTAGTTTACCTTATTCTAGGAAATTCTCCTCCTCCTTACTTCAGAAGAAAGCAAATATTACTTCATCATCACATGCTAGACAACATAACAAGAGAAAAATTCTTTCCAGTCCAAAATATGACTATCAGTTTTTGCACATGAGGCAGCATCACCGATGTCTCACGGTGACTCATCACGCTTCTGGTCTGCTTTGCTACCTAGGCAGAGCTTGCTACCAAATAACCATAAATATCTGCTTGTTTTCTCTGTTATTACTATTTAATGGCACCTCTTAGATGAGCAAATTCTTGTTTAACAACTTCCAGGTAGATCGCTGTACATTTTAAAGGGAGGGGATTGCAGTTTACAGAAATACGCTGTTCCAACAACAGTCATTTGCTGACATCTGGTAATTTGTAAACTGTAGTTACCAGATCTGCTGTCTGTGCTCTTACGAGCATTTTTGAGCAGATGAAGCCAGTAAAAGGCCTTTTCCTTTCGGTGGAAACTTTCTCTAGTTTGTGGCCCTTCTTTGTGTTTCAGAGAGAGTAAAACAAAAAGCAGCAGCTAATTTAACTTTGCGTTTCTTGACGCGTAGGATTAAAGCCAAGTTTTCTTTATTTTATGCAGCAAGAGAAACTAAGGAAAGGGACAATAATTGGACAGAACTAACAGGATATTCCTATTTAAGGGACAGCAAGATTGCGTTGGCTCTCATTTAGTCTAGCAAGGATTAAAATAGATCATCAGAAGGTTAGCAAATACCAGAACTTCAGACGTCTGAAAGATGAGCAATTGTATTTTTCCTACAAATGTTTAATTTTTCACCAAAACATCCTAAGAACAAAGTGCTGGTTGTAGAAAGGTAACTTTTATGGTTCATTAGGAGATTACGGCAAGGGAGAAGCCTGGTGGGCATGGGGATTTACAGTGGCTGCCACAGAGTTCATCACAGCAAGGACAGCTTTTAATAGGAAAAAGAAGGAAAAAAAAGCCAAGTGCTGTTTCGACCCCTGCATGACAGGTCCAAAAAGCCAGCTAACAATCTACCCGTGGTCACCCATGCACACCCCTGGCTCCAACTTGGCACTGGTCCTACAGGCTCAGCAGCAAAGCCAAAAATGAACAAAACTGCTGCGGGTGCTTCCCTGCCTGTCTCTCTCCATCAATATATCAGGCCTAGGGAAAACAGACAACATCAGGCTTCACATGGGATTTCTCAGCAGGGCTCCTCTCCCATCTCAGATCTGAGAGAGTGTGGTGATTTGTATCTTTGAATACGTTTTCAGTTCATTTTCCTTTTAATGATGCTGAAGAAAAGGGTGTCAACACAAAGGAAGATGTATCTGTCACTCTGCACCGCTCTGGTTTCTAGCAGCAGGCAGGCTGCTGCTTGAAGCTGGCAAGAAAAAATAGAGTGCTTGGTTTTGTTGTTGGTTTTCTGGGGAAGGAAAAAAATGCCAACACTGATAACTCATTGGCTCAGAGCATACAAAGCTGTAAAGTAAAAAAATGCACCCAAAGATTTTCCTCAAAAAACCTGAAACCTTCCAAATATCACCATGATGCTTCAGAGTGCCTCCTTTTGCATGGCATACCCTGTGTCCCAGGGTGGCTTGGACCTGGAGACGAGCACCATCTCCCCTCCTTAGGGGTCCTTGTGGGAGTCTCTGGCTGCAGTATCCCATGGGAAGTGTCCGTCGGGGGAACACAGCTCATAAAGCGTGTTCTAGGCAAGAGGTACCCAGCTTCAGTCTCCAAGAATCAGAGCACAGCTGAGGCTGGAGGTGCCTCTGGAGACCATCTAGTCCAGTCCATGCTCAGAGCAGGGTCGGCTGCTGTGGGATGCTCAGAGCCACGGCCATTTGTGTTTTGAGTATCTCCAAGGACGGAGACCTTACAATTTCTCCGAGCAACCTGTGTCAGTGCTTGGTCACCCTCACAGTAGAAGTGTCAGTCGTGATGGTGACACTTCCAAACACAAAAACTAGTAATTATTAATCTCTTTAGTTTTTCTCTTTTTTTTTTTTTTAAAGAGAGAATAAAAAAGAAAGAAATACAATTATTTTCATTAAAAAAAAAAACATTTTTGGAAAGGCAGCATAGTTTTCGCTCAACAAACTATCCTCATGGACACTTTGGGAATAAGCCCACTACTTTTATCCTCATACCAGAGCAGCACCTGCCTGTGGATTGTGTTGCACTGTTGACAGAAGGGATGGTAATATTGTTGACCATTATTAGCATTATTTATTTAGCACCTGGCAAATGCAGTTGGGCCCTTTGTACTAGGCACTGCCCAAACAAACTGGAAGGAAGACAACCTGTTCCCAAAGAAGGTGTTATTTACCTGTTAAACAGTAGGCTGCAAAGAAATGGGTGGAGGGAAGCAAGAACACCTAAGCTTTTGTGCTAGTCTCTGAACTTTAGCATCATTGCTTCCCTCATTGCGGCCGCACATGGGAGAAGAGTGAGATCCTGGCTGTGCTACCCAAGAGCTGGTCGAATGGATGGAGATGTCTTGTAGGTGTGACCTTTTTCTGGAGACATACGAAATCTCTCTGGTGCCTTTTGGATGCTGTATTAATTTTTTAAAAGCTGTAGGGTGAGTGCACTTAACAATTAATACATATTTTAGAAGGACAGACTTTTTAAAAAGCATAATTTTTATAATAAAAATATAATAAAACATATAATATTATATTTTAATATTTTAATTTTATATTTTAATATAAATTTTTATATAAATATTTATATTTTTAATATTTAATATTATAATAAAAGTTACATTTTTCAGTTGCAGTGTTTTTCAGTCAGGAAATTAGCTCAAGAGAAAAAGAAGCAAGTGCACAGTTATTTCTTCTCTTGGAAAAATGCCTTTCCATTGAAAAGACATATTTTTGAGTCTGCAAACAGGAGCGGCAGGGGATTTCTCTTCCTGACATTGCTTCCCAAGTAGAGGAAGAAAAATCATGGTTTCACCAGAGGAAGAAAATGTGGTGGTTAAGGGGCTGGGTGTCAGAGTTCTGAAGGGTCTCCAGGACTTTTGGGGCAGTCCAGCACTTGCCCTTCCAAATGCCTCCACTGGGAAGAACACCTGGAAAATTTAAGAAAGGGGATGAGGTGGTAGAGTCAAGCAGATAGTTTAGTGAAAATCATGTCTTTGGAGATTTTAAAGAAAAGGTAAGACGTTGATGTAGGAGGGCACACCTAGGTACACTCAAAGAAAATCATCTTAGTCTGTGGTTTTCCACCTAGCTCAGCTCACTTGGCCATGAAGCTTTGCCAGCAGGTGAGTTCACCTGAAGGAGAATTACTCTCACAATGTGCCCATCTCCTTCCTCTTAGTATTAAACTTCCTCTTAGTATTTAACTTCAAAGTCAGCAAAATATGTTAGTTTATGATTACCAGGTGGTGTAACCACGTACGTTAGAACTGCAGGTTTCCTGAAGCTAGGAAAAGATATTAATTCTCATAAACCAAAGCCAAGTAGAAGAAAGCATCAACAGCTTTCAATACATTTCTTTGGCTTTTTTCTTTTCTTTTTCTTCCTATCCTCCATACCTGATGTTAGGTTGCTAGTTATTCCAGGGATTTGAGGGGGTTTTATATGTATTTACCCCGTTTTGGTGGGGTTTTGTTAGTATTTTTATGCTTTATGTTTTTATATGCTTTTATATGCTTTTATGCTTTAGTCGTGAGCATGTTCTGGTTCAGCAAGGAGCCGGTGGTGTGCTTGCAGCCTCTTACACGAAGTTTTCCCATATGCTGGCCTTTTCCACCTAGTTAGACAATATCCCATTTTGGAATGACAAAACACTTCTTTTTGCAAGAGGAAGCAAAAGGAACTTGAACAGGTCTCTCAGGCCTCACAAAGGCAAAACTCCCGTTAATGGCAATGAAGAAACTGCTTTGCGTGAGCAAAACCTCAGTGCTAAGGACACTGGTGCCAACTTTTGCTTCTAACCAGGCAGGCATTTCGGAGGGCTGTAGTGGAGACGTTGCCTCCCCGCTCCCTTGCATCCCGAGCGGTGCCAGCCTGCCCTTGAAATGCTCAGCGTTGCCCTTTGCCCATCACCTGCCAGACCCCGTGGCTGTTAGAGCCGTACATTGGTGCCTTGTAGGGTAAAGCAGCCGGCAGCAGCCCTGGTGCTTGCTGCAGGCAGAAGGCAGCACCTCACGTACCTCAGTACGTGATTTGGAGCCGCAGAGGTTTCTCACATGGTTTGAAAGCAGGAGCTGGCATCCACCAAGACGTGGGTATGTAAATCCAGCCTCAGCATCGAAGACATCTGCTCCCACAGGGAGCAACTGGGAACTTCTTATAGACTTGGTTGCAACACAGCTGCTGTGACTGGCTTTGAGGGCAACAGTGGAGAAATAAGGCCAGGATGGAGGGTGGCATCTCATTCCTTCCCAAGGAGGAGAGGCATTGCTGTGCATGCAGCCGTCGCTTTGGCACAGGCACCGTTTAGGTCCTTCTCTGATGCTCTGTGTGTGCAGACCATATGTTACATCCCAGCTTTCTCTCTCCTGTTTACTTCTACCCATTTTCCCATGTGCCATCAGCCCTGAAGCTCTTTTTTCTCGTCTAGTCTCTCTTGGCCGGCAGACTGTAATTCCTAGGTCATCTTCAAAGGAGGCACAGAGCAGAAAAAGCCGAAGTTCTGGGGTGATGCTGGAAGCTGATCCTCCGGCAAAGCCTGGAGAAGCCTTGCCTTTCAAGGGAGCACTCAAAGTACCCTCTGAAACACAAAACCATTCACCAGGTTACAAGAAAGTGTATTCCCTTGACCCACGCAGTAAAACACATGTAAATTTGTAGTGTAGAGGAGGCATCCGGTGTTATGACCGTCTTTCTGTTACCGCGCTTATGGATGACAGCAGTCAGCTGTCTATTGGAGCCAATAGTCAGAGTCTATTTGAGATTGTAATAAACACATAAAGTAATTTTGACCAGTCATATAAAGGTGGCTTCACTGATATCTTGCAACAGTCTCCAGCCCATTCCAGCAAGATTTAGTCTAATCCGTGCTGCAGTTAGTGTTGTCTTTGGAACTGCAATGTTCTTCTCAGAAATTTGTTCACCCCCAGCCCTTATTTACTAAGGAGCTGCCAACTAGGCCTGGGTTCAGCGACGTTTACAAGGCTGGTGTTACAAGGATTTAAACAGAAAACAATACAAAAGCATACACAAACCAGAGCAGTTCTCACTGGCAGTTCAAAAATGCTTGCCGGGGGTCATGAGTTGTTTGTCTCAGATTCAGAGATGTCGCTTGTCTCTGACTCAGACTCTCTCATCTTTCAGTAAAACTATACTGTAGAAGAGCAAAAAAGAATTTGATTTTTTGGTTTTCTTTCCAAGCAGCTCCAAGACCCAGAGAAAGAGCTCTCAGGATGCCGGAGCCAGCGAAGTCCACCTCTGCCCCCAAAAAGGGCTCCAAGAAAGCCGTGACCAAGACCCAGAAGAAGGGCGACAAGAAGCGACACAAGAGCAGGAAAGAGAGCTACTCCATCTACGTGTACAAGGTGCTGAAGCAGGTCCACCCCGACACCGGCATCTCCTCTAAGGCCATGGGCATCATGAACTCCTTCGTCAACGACATCTTTGAGCGTATCGCTGGAGAAGCCTCCCGCCTGGCCCACTACAACAAGCGCTCCACCATCACCTCCCGAGAGATTCAGACAGCCGTGCGCCTGCTGCTCCCGGGAGAGCTGGCCAAGCACGCCGTCTCGGAGGGCACCAAGGCAGTCACCAAGTACACGAGCTCCAAGTAGCCGGACACCATCTCTCCAACGGGACCATCGAGCACCAGACCATCTGTGCAAGCACAGGTAGGCAGCCGCGGTCCGGATACACGTCACAGCTATTATCCACAGCAATTCACAGCCTTGGGATGGGCATGAGAAGCTGTCTAGTGGAAGAGAAGACGGTGATCTGGATGTCGGCTGATTTTCATAGTCTGTTTGGGACATGCGACAGGTTCTGCGGGGCTGGTGGAGGAGGCCTCTGCTTTCACATCTCATCCGAAGGACTGACCGACTGCAGTACATCCAAACTCTCCTCTGTGCTTGGCAAACATGCATGTTTGGCGCTGGCGGGGGAGACTGGCAGCGGCAACGCACAGAGGCCATCTCTGAAGTCTTCCTGTTTGGCTGCTTTCTCACAGTCACTCGAGACGGACACCGAGGAGTCAGCACTGGTATCCTCTCCCTCATAGACTGGATCCATCCTGATGTCCAGCGGCACAGCCCACCCCGTGCCAGCAGAAGTGGCATCGACAGCTACCAGGAGCGGGCTGTAGAGTAAAATCCATATTGATTCAGCAGCTATCTGTGTTTGACAGCCTTTTTTAAAGAGCAAGCCTGGCGGGCAGGCAGATGCCCGGGCTGATACCAAGCGCTGTTCCTCCTCGTCACTCCTGATGGATGAGCCATGGAGCAGGCTGAGGGTGCCGGCGCTGGAGCTCCCTGCTGCCTCCCACCTTGTGCCAAGACAGACGGACAGACAAGGGGGGATGTTGGGACTGGGTCGCTACTGGCTTCTGCTTTGCCTGCTTTAGGACTTGCTTTGATGTGCAAGACATTGCTAATTCTGATGCTTTTCAGAGACTTCTCCTGCCTCGTCGCTGTCTGGGTGCTCCCTTCTGCCGTAACTGTGGTGAGACAGGGTGGTGCCCAAGGGGGTCCTTTCTCCTGCAAGCACTGGGGCAGTGCAGGACAAACAGCACAGACATGCCAGGAGGGGACTGAGGATTTGGGAAGGCATCCGGAGTGGGAGCAGAGGTGATTAATGCAGTTTGGGGAGAGGCAGGCTCCCCGCAGAGATCGCTGTAAGCAGCTCACCTGGCCCTGCCTTCCCGCCTTTATTCACCTGTTAGAAAGCAAAAGCAAAAACTGGGGCTGGGTGGATATATAGGGACACTTGCCTGCATCCCAGTGGTATTTTAAAAATTAAATCATTTCAGACTACTTCAGATACTCCCCCCGTCTTCTCAAAGTCCACAGTAAGGTGAGCAATAATAAATTCCTGATAAAAGCCATAGAGATTAGTGGAGGGACATCTCAGTTGCAGGTTTATCTTGCCCAAACTGCTGAATAGCAGAAAAGCACGTGTAGAACTGGTGTGAAGTTGAAGCTTCCTACTCAAAACACAAAATTAGCCAACATTTAAAAAAAAAAAAAATCAAAATCTCTGGTAGGCAGTAGCTCTCAGATAAAAAATATTCATGTCTAAAACAACAACGGCTTTCTGCAGCTTATTCCATAAATAAAAAGGGCAGCAAAGACACAGGATCCAGAACTAAGTGCAGGTTCTCCCCAAACTCCAAGACCTTGTTTTTAATTGAAAGGTAAATTCATACCCCAAAATAGCAACCTTGCAGTATATCTCTCACTTTCCCCTACATTTATCTCTATCCTGTTTCTTTACACCCTAAGAGTGATGGAGACCCTTGACAAATTTATGTTGCTTTTAGAGCTGAGGGACTCTGCAGCTCCAGAAGATTCAGTTATTTCTTTTTTTATAACAGTGTTGCAGTCATTTTCCAGTTGGTCTGAGGAAAGGACCGCGTAGACCTGCTCAACCAAGGGCACCTCAGAAATCTGAGAGCAGCGTGGGGTCTCCTGTGGTCTCTGCGCAAGGGCGAAGGTCAAGTTGCTTATGGGCTGTTCCCATCCCCCTGCTTTGGGTTTGAACACCCCACACCTGAAAATGGGCTGTCCTCCCATACTTTGTTTGATGATAGCACACAGCCATGTTTCATACCCTGATGCCAGCAGGAATCCCTAGGGGTATCTTTCAGAAAGAGCACAACAAGGAGGTCCCAGCAGCAGTACCTGTACTTGGTGGCATTGGTAACCTGGACCACTTGGCCAGGACACTTGGGAGTGACAGCTTAGCACTTCCTTTTGTTTTCCAATCAAATAGTCAAAATCAGATACCAAAGATGAAAATGTACCTGCAGTGGGCCAAGAGCCACCGTCCTCGGCCCTTCTCCCACCAGAAATCAAGCAGCAGATGATGCAGAAGGGGAATATAGGGAGCGAAGGGCTGGCTGGCAGTGTTGGAGCTTTCTCCTCCTGCCCCTGTGAGCTGCAGGTCAGAATTCATCCCCGTGGGGAGTGCTCCTGAAGGTGGGAATTCAGAGTGGAATAAATCCGCTCCTGTCCAAGCGGTGTGTGCGAGCCAGGACACACGTCTCCCAGGATTACCTGACACAACCTCTAAATCCTCACTCTTTGGAGCAGAGCAGAGTCCTGCTCCAGTTTCCGCAGGCTGCAAGAAGTCAGGAAAATAAAATGAGACGTTGTCCCTCCGGGGTCTCCTGGGCAGCTCAGGGAGCCAGGGACAAGGCTGGGTGCTCGGTGAGAGCTGCTGGGCCCATACACATACGCACAGTACTGGTCTCATTTTCTTCTGCCACTGTTGCCAGTCTCCATTTTTGGAGATTGTGTCAGAGAGAAGAGAAATGGCAATTTAAGGCTATAAAAATACTTGAAGGTTTAAAGAGGATTTTTATATTGTCTAAAGTGGAGTGACTGAGACTGTCATGTCCACCCATTTACAGTTTAGGCTCTCGTTTCACACATCATTTGCTCTTCACTCTCCCTTTGTATCACTTCTTTACTTGCCCCTGACAATGTGGAGCGCAGGATTAGGAACTGGTCCAGGTTAAAATGAACCTTTTTTTTCCTTTTCTTGCAAGCTTTGTTTTAACCCAGTTCTGGTGGCTGCTCTGATCTGTCACTGTCGTACAGACACTTGTGCCAGCCAAGAGAAGAGCTCGTCCAGGAAAAGCAAGGCTGGCATAAGCTAGGACTGCCGCAGAAAGCAGATGGGAAATTAATGGCCTTGGTGTCAAGGAAAAATGAAGAAAGGAAATCTGCATCTCCTGCAGTGGTCCAGTTAGCAGCAAAGACGTGGCTTTTAAATACACCGCTATGGGTGTTACCCTTGCAGTGCCCCACAGGCAGTTTCTCTGTCAGTCCTGACACTGGAAATCAGACACATCCCATTTCTGCAGATCTTGAGTGTTACACGAAGGAAAGGGAGCGGATTGGGAAGGGGGCTCTGCTCCCACGCAGCCACCCAGCCATAGGGGTTGGAGGCTCCTCGTTCAGCAGGCAAACGGCATGGGAGGCAGCCTGCCCTCCCCACAGCTGCCTGCTGCCGTACAGGAGCGCGCTCACAGCAGTTTAACGGGAATTATTTTGACTGTGATGAGCTTGGACTGAGCCTTGATAGTAGAAGCAATAGAAAATGGTGTAAAAGTTCATGCATCGATAGTCAGCTCAGTAATCTGAGGTGTGACATATTCCACAGTTCCCTGCTAAGGGGATTTGCTGCAGAAGAGGAGTTCTGCATTTCAGGATCTGTGCTTTTAAAAAATACGTGTTTCCAGCTCTGGAATTGGTAAAATGTTTTAAAAATTAAGATAATCTACAAAACCCCACTGTCTCTACCTGATTCCTACTGCAATCCCAGAGGCATCTCGGGGCCATTCCTGTGTTTTGCCAATTAAAAATAAAAATCAACTGCAGATTGAAAGTTGGAAAAGGAAGCCGAAAAAGAGAAATACAGCCTTGATATTAACCTCATATTAACCCCATGGACATCACTGCACTGAGTTACTTGTTTTCATGTACAATTTAAGAGATAAAATCAGCTGCTATAGATCTACTCCTGATTTTCCACGCTGCTTTCCTAGAAGGGCTTAAAGCCCATCCACCTTTCAGAGCAGAGCTCAACCTACAGAAGAACCAAGTGGCCACGTGCATGGAGGTTTGCTCCTGCTCAAGACAGACAGGTCTTTAGTCAAGCACGGGGCAAACGAGTCAAAACAAGTGTGGAGGATGAGTGCCTGTCGTGGACACTGCTGCGTGTCCTAGGAGGGGATGCCTGAGGGGAGACCGCTGAAGAATCCTGCCCAGAGGAGCCGTGTGGCTGTGTGCCCTTCTGCCCTGGTGACAGGCAGCCATGCGGAGGTAGCCCCAAGTCCTGGCCACCCCTGGAGTCAAGCCTGGCATGGCCTCTGCACAGCCCTCAGCGTTTATCCCATCGTAGCATTTCCTGACGGTTTACCTCCAGGCCAAATTGTTTACAGGGAAAGGAAGAATGTGAACTAAATCATAAAAATCACTTGCTGCCAGAATTTCGAGAGTTCCCCAGGACCAGCACCTGGGGAGCAATCTCTCGTGCTTACTCTCCATGCATGGTATCTTGTGGGCTTATGTTTTTCTGACAGTAAGTGTTACATCAGGTATGATCTATGTTATATTACTGCTGGTTTATGACCTATCTTGCTGCTAATTACCTGTTTTCTGTTAAATGTATAAATAAAATGTAAATGGCAACCTGTTGAAAGTCAGGTGAGACCCAGCTGTCAGGGTGTCTTTGCTTTTGCCGCATCACACCCCCACACACACCCCTGCCCAAGCCCTACGTTTCTCTTTCTCCATATCTCCTCCAGACCCGGGGTGGGAGCAGCCACCCTTCCTGCAGAGACGGAGCCTGACTGGTCCAGTTGAAAACCAGAGCAGCCCCTCACGGAGGGGATGTCACAGGCTGCCACCGTGAGTCCTCACGGGGTGTCGCTCAGCCCAAACGTCAGCGCAACATGAGCACGTGTGTGTTTTCAAGCCCTTCCAGTGAGCTCGCCCCAGGCAGAGCCAAGTCTGCAGCCTGTCCTTGCCGCACGCCTGCTTGGGGTGCTCTCTGCCTGGCACCCATCCTTTAACCCCCAAGGGGCAACACTTTTGACTTGCACAGACTGAGCACTGTGAGATTCTGTGGTTGGAAGAGTGTTTTAAACACATTCAGAATTATCATTTATCTGAATTAACAATTGCTGCCACTAGAAACATCTTTTCTTGGACTACGAGAAATTATAGGCAACAAAAGATGTAGCATCTGAAAACCCCAGGAAGAAAAAGATCTTCCTTTTAAAGAATGATTGGTAAGTGAAACACTTATCTGCTGGACATCAGCATCATAATGCACTCACTGGAGTGGGAAATGTGTGTGCCGTGATAGATGCTGTGTGCTGAGAAACAAGCTAAGAGTTCAGATACAGCATGTAACAGAAAACGGAGCTAAAAAGATTGAGAGCCTTTTTAAAGGCAGACTCACAAGCCTAACATAATTGGGGGAAAGCAGTAATTGGAGAGAAAAACCCATATAACTAACTGATCTGAAGTATTTCTTTCCAAAGAAATAAATTATGTCATTTCTAATGGTGATTTCCATTTAGATACCTCTTTGCAGAGCAGCGCCCACAATGCACTTCCATAACAGAGCTGACTCCTGGACCTCAGGAAGACCCAAACCAGGTTACAAAAGGTAAAGTGTAACCTATGGTCATGCTCCTTCGGGATGCTGGGAGATAACTTTTTTTTTTTTGTTAGTTATTCAGTTATTATTTAGTTATTATTGTCTGGTTATTCAAAGACCATCAGCTGGACCCAGGTGCCACATGGCTAAGGCTGTTGGTGGAACCAGATACAAGAACTCAGAAGCATCAAGAGAAACTATGAGAGCAAAAGTTTAAAAATAAGTAAAACAGAGCATGCAACAAGCAGTGCACCTATTGAGACCTTTGCCAATGGATGTTAGAGGTGTTACAGTTTGTTTCAAGAACAAATTAATGGAAGAGAAATCCATTGAGAGTTGCTAAACACCTATGAGCTATGTTGAAAGTGATGAGAAGCTGGGAGAATAGGAGGAGAACATTGTTATATGTGTCTTCCCTATTCCTACAGTCTTCCTTGCCTGTTCTCTCCTGGCCACTGCTGGAAACAAGATTTTGGGTTGGATGCACCAAAGGGCTGCTCCAGGTTGAGTGAATTCAAGTAAAGCCTGCCTTGACACTACATGTCCACCCATGAACTGTGGAGGGTTTCAGGCAGTTTTCTTAGGCCTCTGACGCTTAGAAGAAAGCATAAAAGAAAGCTTTTTCTCTTCCTTTCCTACATGGCTCCTGCACTTGCCTTGATGTTTATGTGGATTGTGTTAGTCTGGCTTACATGAAAGATGTGAGAGATGTTTTGTTTCTAAAATAGTTAGAGTTAATAAACACAGATGGTGTGAGAAGGAGAGAGGAATGGAGCTTCTGCTTTCTCATATAAAGGAAAGCTGTTCTCAAAAATATTTCTCATTTTCTCCCTTGAAGTAGTTGATTAAAAAAAAATGATACACCATTTCCTGCCTTTTAATGTCCATAATGCTAATTCCCCCCCTCCCAAAATCTCTTACAGAATTCATTCAGAAAAAAATCTTACAGATTTAACTGTCTTCTAAAGACAGAAGAAGATTGCAATAGTAATAGAGACGGGAAGATTGGTAAGAATGGGGAAGGGCTGGCGATGGCTGGGTGTGAGGCACCAGAAGGGACCAAAGGCAGGAGACTATAGGTGAATGCTGTAAGTGGCAGACGCTGATGGGACCTCAATGAGGAGCCCACCAAGATGCCAGCACACCCTGCTTGCAGCTGCTGGGACACAGTCAGGAAGCAAAGGGCAGGGAGTAAATCCTGATAAGTCCCAGGGGTGGAGCAGGATGGACAGCGTGGCTGCTGCCAGCAGCTAAAGGGTCCAAAAGGCACATCTACAGCCAGCACACAGTCACGAATATAAGAGGAATCCAGGAAATTTGATAAGGACGGTCAAAGTCATCATGAAGATGGACAAACGCATCCTGGTGCCCGCATGCTGGTCAGATAGCTCAGATACACCCATCTTGTGAGTACCTGGGTATGAGAACATGAGCGTGAACGACTCACATCAGCACTGCTTTAAAAATCACACTCCTATAAGGTGATAAAGTCACCCTCCCACAGGCAACTTGCATTGACTTTGCTATGTTGTAGCTGCTCATCAATTATTCACATACATCCAGCTTCTGTGCACCTCCAATTTATTGCCAATTGAACCTCCTCCTGTGCAGGTGTGGGACAGCATTATTTATACGAAGTACATCCAAATTTGCAAGCACTGGAGCAAGTGTCCAGCACAACTTTTTAAATAAACCAGGAGATGCTTCTGACTTAACCTGCCCGATGGGCTTGGGCACATCCCGGTGAATACCAGGCTGCCTCTGAAAAACATAGCTACAGAGAGGAGAGCCATGAGTGCTGTCGATATAAGCACTCTGTCTCCTCTCTTCACCTGAGACTGTCTGGGAACACCAACAAAAGGAAGGACCTTAGGTGCACCACATTCAATTTCACTAAAGTGAAGGAAACATGAGGCTCCTATTGCCATTTACCACCTTTTTGTAGGCTTTCTCTTTCTTTGGAGTCCTGCAGTATTCAAGGGTTCCCAGGAAGCCTGGTCTTGCGGGAACTGTTGGAAACAGGGTATTGAACTGCTCCATCTCAATAAAACCCGCCCTTGCAGGAAGCTTTCAGAGGCATGGCTCAGTTCTAGCAAAGTGGGAAGCCTGCGATGTTAGGGGCTGCTGGTAGATGGTTGCTTTCATTGAGAGGTGACGTTGTTGGGATGAGCATTTATCCCACAGCTACTTCCTCTTGTCGTCAAGGTAATAAAAAGTCACATCCAAGTGCTGAGTTGGGAGATGCAGCGTCCTCCCCTCTCTCCTCACAAACTCCCTGCAGTGCCACATCTGTATGGTCACATCCTCCTGCACTCACGTTAAGCCCATGCTGCTCCCATACTGACTTGCACTCTGGCCCAAACTGCGGCTTTAAGTGGAAAAGTCGGTGGGAGAGCAATATAAGAAAACACAAATGTATCCCCCCACCCCTTTTGCAGCTGGCGTTATGGCGAGAAGACCCAGACACCTCTCGCCGCAGCTGGTCTCGGCTAACAAAAGCTGGCTCGGTGGGGTCCGCCAGCAGCCCCTGGCCACTTAGCAGGAGAGAGCCAGAGCTCTTTTTAGCCCGGATGATTCAGCACAAAGAAGCCTTTATAGCTCAGCAGCAGGCATCTCGCGCCTCTTCTCATCACGCCTCTTCTCAAGTTTTAAATACAAGGGGACAAAAGTTCTTACAAACCCCTGATTCTGTCAATTCCCTGAGCATATGCCTGTAAGGCTGTTTCTGGCATTTAAGTGTCTTTAAATGGAAAAGACAGAGCTCTTGGGGATCACAGGACACCGCACCCACCACCTCTCTCTCAGAGCCAGCATCTTCCTGGGCATAAGCTAATCACCAACTTTCTGTAACACTCTGTGTTTGTAGGGCAGGATACTGAGCAACACTGACCAGCGGCAGGAGAAAGTTCGATGCGAGCAGCTGCGTGCCACGAAGGATGAACAGGAGGTCCTCCATGCCAAAGGGTATCACAGCAACCGCGAGCTCAGCCATATTTTAAAAGGGATTAGAAGTGAAGAGATGGCAACAAGAATTTTAATAACAAAAGACTAAATAGATGCAAGCTTGCAAGCAAGGATAGCTCTCTGCTTTATAGGAAAGTTACACTACAGACAAAGGAACAGCGGGAAGAAGTCTTATTCCGGCCTGGCAGCTGCTGTGGGGCTTGCAGCAGCCTCAGAAACAGCCCATACCTGTCAGCCCTCGCAAGGGGCCTCCACCAGGCAGAGGCAGAACAGAAATTCATGCCCTAAGTGCCCTATTCACATGACTAAATCTTCAATTCAGACTGTTCATAGATTTATAGAATGGTTTGGGTTGGAAGGGACCTCAAAGATCATCGAGTTCCAACCTCCCTACCATGGGAAGGGACACCTTCCCCTAGACCAGGTTGCTCAGAGCCCCATTCAATCTGGCCTTGAACACCTCCTGGGATGGAGCTTCCACAACATCTCTGGGCAACCTGTTCCAGTGCCTCACCACCATCAAAGTGAAACATTTCTTCCTAATATCTAATCTAAGTCTACCTTCTTCCATCTTAAAGCCATTCCCCCTTGTTCTATCACTACATGCCCTTGTAAAAAGTCCTTCCCCAGCTCTCCCGTAGGTGCTGGAAGGCCACAATAAGGTCTCCCCGGAGCCTTCTCTTCTCCATGCTGAACAATCCCAAGTCTCTCAGCCTGTCCTCATAGGAGAGGTGCTCCAGGCCTCTGCTCATCTGTTCAGAAAGGCATACTCAATTTTTGGAAGTTTTCCCTCGTTTTTTTTGTTTGTTTGTAATTTACGATTTGGATCACATTATTCATGTTTTGTTCCAGGGTTAGCCTGGCTGTGGGTAACTTTGACACCCAGGTACACACCTGCCAAGGCCTGAGCGGGCAACAGCTCTTGGAAGTGACCTAGAAAAATGTGAAGTCAACCTAAATACCTGCAGTTTTGCTTCTGGGCACAAAGATGCCAAAGCATCTGTGCCTATACAAGGCTGAACAACTTTGTACTGGTACTTTATCCTGATGTTCTTCCAGTTTCTCTCTAGCAAGATGTCTTAGGAAAAGCAAGAGCACGGAGCCACCGCTCACTCAATGCTATGCTATGGCTCAGGAAAAAAAAAGGCACCCTGTTTTCTTTCTTGCCTCTGTTTGGATGAGTGGGAAAGGGGGCTTGACGTAAGACCCCTGGCTGTCAGGAGAGCACAGGAATTGCTGGCTGTCGCCACCTGCTTCCCAGCTCACAAGCCCCAGCCCTGCAATTGCTCCGATTCTGAACCTGGGATGTGCCTTCCTACCCCTCCTGCCACTGGGGCTGGGCCGCTGTTTGGGAAACAGAAATCAGGGAAAACACATGAAGGAAGAAGGAAGTGTTTGTGAAGCAAAGGATAACAGATCAGTACCCTATAAACTGATTGGTTTTATCTCTTAAATGATTAATGAGAAAAGCACACGTGACTTGGAGCAGGAGTCCATTCCCCAGCGAGTGCCATCTCCTCCAGGCTCGGCATCAGGCGCACTTTCACTTTTTATTATTTTTGGACAAAGGGAGGGGGTCCAAAGATAAGGCCTTCTTGGAAATTAGACACAACAGTATTATTACTTAAATCTCCCACACAGCTAAGTGACTGCACACAGTTGGAAATCCAACCTCTGCTTCTCGTTCTAGCTTCAAAGAAGTTGTCTTCTTAGCTGGGTCTGAAGATCCAAATGCTAGTGATAGTAGCATCTGTTGTTGTTGTTGTTGTCATCAACCTTCGTAAAAGGTCTTTTGCCTGTCCCTGAAGGCAGTTTAACAGTGAAACCCTTGGTATTATTTCAGCACTGAAAATAGTGTCCTCTCCATATCTTGGTTATATCACCTTCCTGCACTTGTCAGAAGACCCAGAAGAGGTAGAAGCCATATCAGACAGTCTTCTCAGTCCCCCAGAGTCATCCAGGTATAAGGTTTGATGGGGTATTATAAAAGATTTATCAGAAGACAGGTGGTTGAGCTGACATCTCTGACCACTTGTGGGATTTCACGGCACAGTACATGTCAGGTTGTGTTTCATTGTACAGAGCTGCTGTTCTCCTGCCCTGGCACCTCCCTGGCTCTGTCACTGAGCACTCACAATCCAGATTTAAGACATGGATATGTATTGTCTAAATTATACCAAGTATTATACCCTGTGTGTCTTGATAGATGGCCCAGTCGTTGAGTCAGCAAGCTCCAGTATGAGATCCTACTTAGATTCTCAGGTTATAATTAGGCGGGGCTTCACTAAGAATTGAACTTATTTTTAGCAAGGTGGAAGAAGTTCTTTTTCATCTTCTGATACTCGGTTCTCTCCTTTGAGATAGCCAGCTCAGACACTTCCACCAGGGTGCTGAGTCACACAAGCTGAGATGGTAGCACCTTGTCCTTCCAGAAATGGGTGTGATATCATCTGGGTTTTGAACCCTGAGCTGAAACAGTGCCTGTGCCACACTGAAAAGCTGAGTCACTGAGACAGCCACAGGGAGAGAGGCCTTGGGCGCAGCAAATACACTCACCTGCAATCCAGTCCAAAACCCTGACCCTGAAGGACAACACACTCGGAGCTCCTTCCAGCGGCTCCTGGATGAGCTGTCTTTAACCTGCTGCTGACAGTTATTTTCATTCTGATAGATAAAGATAAGCAGTGGGTATGGCAGAGCAGTATTTGGTATAAATCAGTTCACTGAAACTCAGCCAACTTGTGTCAGGGCTGAAAAAAAAACCTGAAAAGAGTAAGTCATCCATCCCAATTATTTTATTTTTATTTCAGCAGTGCTAAAATAATTCAAATGAAAGCAGGTCTCGACAGCAAAGAAAACAGCTTCTGTGCCAGAGAGGCTGCTCATAGGCACAGGGACAGGCTGGTGGGATGGCAAGGGCACGGTGAGGAGGACCGCGCCAGGGGACCCTGCCGGGCTCCATGGGAGCAGACGGTGAGCAGCCGTCCCTGGCTCCACTGGCCAGCCCTGCCTCTTGCCCACACTTTGCGACCTGTGCAGTCTTCGGCCGGTCCTAGCAGTGCCCCGTTGATGAGGTACAGCCTACATGTGCACTGGGTTCGTGGTGAGAGGCTGCGACACCACCGTGTGCAGCCATTTGTGGGTGACATTGGATAGGGGACATCTATTCTTGATGCTTTGGTCTGCTTGGCATAGAAAATGGCTGTTTTCTAGGCATAACTAACCCAGTATTTTTTTGTCCATGACCACTACTCCCATATTTCATGGTTTGCAATAGCATCAGGCTGTAGGCAGGACCCGGCAGGCAGGGGATGGTGGCTGTTTCAGTTCACCACTATAGCCAGAGGGACTGTGTGGCCACCTCTAGCTTAGACTTTACAGATGCTCCTCTCTGATTTAGCACTGACAATTGCAGCATGTTGAGGAAGCTTTCAGAGGAGATCCTGGTGACAGCCTCCATTTCTTTTTCTGCAGGTCTCTAATGGTTTCCAGACACGTATGTGGGACCCCTTGTTGCAGTCTGTTTGGTCAACATAAAACCACAGCGCCAATATCTGCTCATATCCTACCTTGTTCCCTGCAGCTTTCCAGCTTCTCCAGCCAAGCACTGGCTTCGCTGGGTCTCTGCCAGGCTCAAAATCCTTTCTGTAAAGTTTCCTCAAACCTCCCCCTCTTTCTTCTGCTCCTCGCTGCAGGTGGCTTTGACCAGTTCTTCCCTAAGAGGCAAGGAGGTACCATTTCCCTTTCTGAGCCCTTGTCTCCAGGAGTAGATTAAACTTGAAGAAATAAGGTTTTTATCTGTCTCAAAGCCCCTCACCACAAAGCACAGGTGAAAAGGCCTCAAAGGATCGCTCATCGTGCTGCTGCGATGAAGGAGGCTGAGCACTTACGGTGCAGTTGAAAGGGGAGTTGCAGTCCCCACACACGCTGGCAGCTGCAAAAACCCAGCGCTGATGAAGTCACTTCACTTTGCTTTACTCTGCTCCACTGACGTGACTAGTGCAGGTGCCGGTACCTCTCGTCACTGGAGAGAAGAGCAATTCCCACGCTGCGAGCCAGCTGACCTGTGCTGGGATGAAGTGACCTACACCCCAGGCAGGCACATTTCTCTCATTTTACAATGGAGGGAGTCTGAAAACCTTCCTTGAAGACCAATATCTGAAATCAGGCAAGTTTGTAGTAGGTAGGACGTGGAAGAAGGGATACACAGACCCACAAAGGGCCCATCCAGCCCTTTTCATCCCCCAGGATGTCACACCCCTGACCCTCCCACCAGCAGTCGTACGCAGGCTATTAACTGTTTGCCATGGCAGGCTGCTGTACTGAGAGATGCTGGAACATGTCTGGTCCACCTCAGTATGCTAAAGGCTGGCACAGACATGTCCTCTCCACAGACCCGATGCTCACCAGAGCTGGGGACATACCCCAGCCAAAAGTCCTCTCAGAGCTACAGCCCTTCTGGGCTTCCCTTTATCATCTTTGTGTGTTTTAAGGCAGAAACTCTGCCTGAGCCACCTCTCAGCAGGATTTATCCAAAGGCAGCAGGCCAGGGACTTGGCCTGTGCCCTCTTGGGCAGTGGAGAACCCCTTCCAAAGATTATGCCTGTGGCTCTGCTCTTTGTGGACCACTCAACCAGCAGGGCTGCCTTGCCTTCCCCACAGGAAACCTTTTTGTGAAAGGGAAAAACTCAGCACTGGTTTCTGAATCCCACAGAGAGCAAGACAAATCCACCTGTGGGGAAAAACAAAGAAATAGAGTGTGCAAGTTTTGCAGGCAGCTTTCGCAGATGCCTGACATCAGTTGCACATCTCTAGGTCCTGCCTGCAGCCGCTGCCAAAACAGAAGTTTTCTGCCCTTCCCAAATCTGTCCTGGAAGAGGTCATGTCTCTGCTGCTTGGAGGTGGTGAGCACAGGCAGGAGCCTGCAAACAGCCTTGGACTTCAGGAGCTTTGGTTTTACCTGCCCATGGTATAGGGTTGACACCAAAAAGATATCCTTAAGCCACCTGGCTGTGCTTCTTTTGCACTGAGCCGTGGCAGGAGAGGCATGAAGCTGGGCAAATTCAGCCAACAGCTTCTCAGGGACTTGGTTCATGCCTAGCGCCAGTGGTCATGGAGTGGCCCACACACCTCCTTTCGTCTTCTGGTTAGATATAAAACAGGAAAATCATCCTTCCGCTCACCCCGCCTCCTGTAAGAAAAGGGATAATGAAAGCAAAGATCCCTGAAGCTTTTGGAGGGCAGTTAAATATCGCCACAGACTGATCAAACATCGTATTCAGCCATCCCCACTCTCCCTCCAGTGTTTTTTCTACCTAACAGCACTGGTCAAACCCACAGTGCTAATGTGGGCGTATTCCCATGGGCATACTCTGCAGCAGAATTTTTATTCCATTGCATGGTGGGTGTTAGCTTCACCCAGCATCATCATTTCAAAGGCGTGAGCACAGGTTCTCTCCTCTACTGATGTCTTGGAGATGCCCTGAGGCAGACAAATCTGTGTACTTGCACAGAGACAACAGGAGGATTAGGGACAGTTCTTTGAAGCCCATGTTGCTTCTCCTGATGCTGGAAGGTTTAATCCCATTGCACCACCGTGGCAGGGGCAGAAGTTGGCTCTATTTGAATTTGGCTTCCCTGGGCTAGCAGAACACAGTGCTTTCCTCAGGCAGAGGAGGCTGTGTTCCTTCTCGTGTGTTTAGACCCTAGAGATTTGGGTTCCTTTGATTCTTCTTGCAAGTCATATCCCACACTTTGCAAGTTATTTCATAAGGTACTTGTGGGAACAGAATCTGACATGCCCCAGCTCTCCCTAAAACTAACATGATCCTACTACAGTGGGAATTTAGGGGTTTAGTAGCACTTAATTACACAGTTCTTTGAGTAGAATGAATCTGCTTCGTATGCAGGTTGGAAGAGTCACAAGATAATGACAAATATTTGTTCTCTTTAATTATGTGTAGCAAGGGAGGACAGCCTAGCTCCCTCCAGCTTTCCTCTTCCATCACTCTGACAGCTTCACCACCACCTGCTCTTGGAGCAAAGCAAACACTGAAATATCCACACTGATTTTTGGACCAGGCATCACAGGCTCGTAATGTGAGAGCGTGCACTTTATTTATAAGTACCAGCAAGGAACTTGAGCACACCTAAGACATCACTGACCTTTCTGATCATAGAATCATAGAATCATTTAGGTTGGAAAAGACCTTTAAGGTCATCAAGTCCAACCATAAATCCAACACTGCCAAGTCCACCATTAAACCATGTCCCTAAGCACCACATCTACCCATCTTTTAAATACCTCCAGGGATGGTGACTCAACCACTTCCCTGGGCAGCCTGTTCCAATGCTTGACAACCCTTTTGATGAAGAAATTTTTCCTAACATCCAATCTAAACCTCCCCTGGCACAACTTGAGGCCATTTCCTCTCATCCTATCACTTCTAACTTGGGAAAAGAGACTGACCCCCACCTGGCCACAACCTCCTTTCAGGTAGTTGTAGAGAGCGATAAGGTCTCCCCTCAGCCTTCTTTTCTCCAGGCTAAGCAACCCCAGTTCCCTCAGCTGCTCCTCATAAGACTTGTGCTCCAGACCCTTCACCAGGTTCTTTGCCCTTCTCTGGACACGCTCCAGCACCTCAGTGTCTTTCTTGTAGTGAGGGGCCCAAAATCGAACACAGTATTCACAGTGGGGCCTCAACAGTGCTGAGTACAGCAGGATAATCACTTCCCTAGTCCTACTGGCCACACTGTTTCTGATACAGGCCAGGATGCTGTTGGCCTTCTTGACCACCTGGGCACACTGCTGGCTCATATTCAGCCGTCTGTCAACCAACACCCCCAGGTCCTTTTCCACCAGGCAGCTTTGCAGCCACTCTTCTCCAAGCCTGTAGCACTGCATGGGGTTGTTGTGACCCACGTGCAGGACTGAGCACTTGGCTGATTTGAACCTCACACCATTGGCCTCGGCCCATCAATCCAGCCTGATCTAGTAATAGATGTTCCTGTCTGTGGCAGAGGGGTTGAACTAGATGGTCTTTGAATGTCCCTTCCAACCCAAACCATTCTGTGATTCTGAGGGAGCGAAGGCAACTGTCATCTGCATCTCCACAACGCTGACCCGGCAGCTGCCGCACAGGACCCTCACACCTTGCCATCACACTCAAGGGTTTTTACATGAAGCTGCATAGCTGGGACTTACCCAGCCTGGCTCCAGACCCATGCTGGGCCTGCCCATGCACAGGGTACCACAGCAGAAGCTGTTTTGGGCTGTGCCCACTTCCAGAGAGCAAGTCCTCAGGCTGTTCAAGTCTTTTCCTGAGGCTCAGTTAATCTCGTCAGTCCAGAAAAGCTGAAAAAAAATTTCTTCTGGTCTTTCCTCCAGGCTGCCTTTCCTGTACATTGCTGTTATTCTTCTACCACCCTTCCTCCAGGCCCCCCATCCCTCACAACCCTCACTGCTGAAACTCCCTGGGGGTCCAGGACCAGCCTCGCAGGCTCCCACTGCTTCACCCTCCTCCTCGCCTGTCGAGGACCACTGGAGTGCTCTCCCCTGCCTCCCAGGCTATCCCAAAAATGGTTCCTACTCCCCAGCAGCTCTTCTCCTCTTTGTCCTCCTCATCATCATCACTTGTTCACCCCTCTCCTTCATCTGGGAAGATAGTTTTAGGCTTTGATCGAAGCCTAAAAGTGCAGGATCATCCTGCTACTGAATTACTTTTCAGACTAATCAAATTTCAGCTGTAAGCGGTAAACCCCGTTATCTCATCTCTGTCTTTATCAGCCAAAGGGTCTTAAAAACGTCTCCTTGGAAAAATAGAGCTTCCTGCTCATGTCAGGAGGAGAAATCACTGATGATCCCTCTTCCATTTTGAGAAGGAAGGGGCTTCCTCTGAAATGTAAGGAAAGTTGTAAAGAAGACAGTTCAAAAACAGACACAATCACATCACTCCAGCACCTGGGGCCCCAGGTGTTGATCTTCACCAGAGTCTTGGCCTGTACCACTATGCTGCATCTGAAGGAGCATCCTTATCCTGGGGATATTATTAGATGCAGGCTATTATTTTTGCATTACTAAATATTCAACAAAAGCTAAAATTAAAGCTTGTTCTCTGGAGGCAGGCTGGACAGGCCAAGGCGCTGCCAGCTCCACCTCTCATGCTGGCTGACACTTGACCCTTCCTGATGGTCCTGATGGTCCTGATGGCATCGCTGGCTCACTGCTGGCTCACAGGGCCCTCCTCTGCTTCATTCCCATTAAGTAATCAGATGAAAAAGAAGTTTCTGCTCTTCCTGTGTAACTCTCAGGCAGTGAAAAAATAGGTTCAATGCATTAAATTAGTGTTATAAACACGTCGCGGTGAGGAGACTGGAAGGGCTGACCTGGCAGGCTGGTCTTGCCCTGCAAGGCATGGTCGGGTTTCAGGGTGATTACCAGCAAATGCAATAACATGCAATTTAAGGGCCAGTCCCTGGGGATTCAGACTGAAGCAGCACACCACTGCAGAGCGGTGACCAGACCTCAGTGAGTGCCAGACCCCAGGCTTTCAGGGATCTACAGTGGCAGGAGGATGAATGGAAAAGAAACCCAGAGGCTGCTTTTCGATAGGAGTGTCAGCCTGCTGAGGGCCACCAGCGTGCTGCTGAGCCATGCATCTCCCAGTGCTGTCCACCATGCTCAGATAGCAGAGCAGATGTCCTGTGGCCATGCTGGGACCTCCCGCAGCAGCACCTGGCTGGTGTAGCCACATCTCCATGCCCCATGTCCCCACCCCTGGGGTGTCCTACAGCACCCTCCAGATGTGGGACTGGGCTCGGCATTTGCACCCTCTGCTCTGTGGGGCTGAGAGATGACATTTTCAGGCAAAAGCTTGCCAACAGGTGACTTTTCCTTCTGGACTGATTCTGGGAAAAGGGAAGGAGTGACCCAAAGAGTGTCTAGGCTTTGAATTTTGGGTTGCTGAAAGAAGTTTCCTAGCACCTATAGCCAAAACCCATCCTGATGTAGTTGGATGTCTTTTGAGGTTTTTTTACATGGTAAAACCAGCAAATACTTCAGGTGAGATGAAATCTTTATGATAAAGCGCTGTCAGCACCTCCTGTACCCTCAGCAGCCGTCTGAGCGATGTCCTCCCCTCCTGAGCCTCAGCAGTGCTACCAGGGGAGGCAGGGAAATCCGCCTCCTCAGGGCCAGGGGACACTGGGAGGTGCGTACCACCACTCCCCCTTGCCAGCACCCTCCGCCCGGGGCCCTTGAGACTACCCAAAATCTGTAATCTTATATTACTCATCTATAACAGAATTCCAGTCATCTGCATTCAGTCATATTCATATAAAATTCATAGTTGGCAGCATTATTTTGCATGTATCAATTTTGCTCCTCTGATAGATTTTTGGAAACCAGCAAGCGTATCACTTCACTCTTCTTCATACACTATTCCTAAGCTCAAAATCCTATGACATCTGAAAAAACTTAAAATATCTATCAGTTTCACCAAATTGTAATATTGATGTACTTTAAGTGCAACTTTAATACATTTCTAAGGCTTTTGAGGGGGTTTGTGGTTTGTTTTTATTTGACTGGTGAACGACCGGTTCTGTATGCTGGAATTATGGAGGAGAGCTGAACACCTACAACCCTGCTCCTCTGAAACAGACGTGGATTATGAGCAGTCTCGTTCAAGCTTATACATGCACAGTTTGCAGTGTAATGGGATCCTGATCCACATCAGGGGCACCACTGAGCTGCTGCAATGCAAATAATAATAGGCACAGCTGATATAGAAGGTCAAGAAAAGCTTTGTCTTTGAAAGATCAGGAGTGATGCTGTTCCTGTACAAAGAATAAATGACACATGAAAATTTTGTCCTTGGTAGCCCAATAACTTACATTTGTTTATGTTTTTTCTCTTTACAAGTGACTCCTGAAAACTCATGAAAACACTATGAGTATAGTATCGATACTGTTGTGTATATTTAGTATTTAATACCTTTGAGTTTTGGCGCTAAGATTTGGCTCTTTTGTTTTAATGATTCTTTTCATAAGGCCAGATTTTAAAAGACTGTGATTTAGAAAACTCTTAATAGGCAAATTATTACGTTTTCCTACGAAAAAGAAAAGAGACTTTCTAACGAGCTTCACCGGATGCTCTTTGAGAGAGCTAACACTTACTCCACTGTTTTTGTCATTGTCTTAAAAGGTAGAGCAACTCTACCATGATTAATTTTTCATGCTTTGGGTAGGAAGGGATAATTAGAGTGTGCTTCATAATGATTGTCTGCAACGGCTTTCTAATTAACTAATTGACTACAGAGCTAATGAGATTCAAAATTAATTTTTATATGTGAATTTGGCCAGACCTATTTTAAGAACCGTGAAGACAGATTGGCCAGAAGCTTTCATTTGATGTCAATCAGACCAGTATTTTGGAAATACTGTTACATTATCGCCTGGGTAGCTATTTTGCAACGGCTTTTGCCTCTACCTGGTGGCTGAAAGATGAATTGCATGATTCCCAGTTTTTCTTTGGTGGGAGGCAGGCAGTCTTTGGGGGTAAGAATATATGCAGAAACATGAAAAACACTCTAAGCTATCACTATCTAGGGACTCATTTTTTCCCCCCATTCCACAGTCAGAGTGAAGAAACTATCAGAAGGGATCGGTGGTGCGGATATGTGAATAAATATGATATATTCATCACAGCTAGCTTCAGCAGTCATGACTCACATATCTGTAAGAGTTCTTTTAAAGCATCGACATGCGAGTGTCAACAGAGAAGCAAAACCCAACTGATACAGTCAACTCGATTTTCAAAAGGCATTGGGGAAATCCTTCAACAACAGCTCATAAAGTAGCTGCCGTGGAGTAAGAGGGAGTGTCTTCATGTGAGCAATTGGCAAAAAACAGGAATACACAAGGAATATTCACAGGGAAATGGGAGTCCCAGCTGGAATCCTACACTGACGTGTGCTGTGGCTGCTCTGAGCAACTGATTGCTAAAAAATCTGCAGAAGGTGGTGAATAATAGACCTTCAGGGACAACGGGTAAAATCAGTCAACTGTACACAGCTGTCCAAAACAATAAGATTAAAAGTTGCTTCAGCAGTTGTAAAAAGGTTTCAGAATACCCAGAAACTGGACAGTAAAATAGCAGATGAAATTTTCAGATAAAAGCTAGATAAGTTCATGTAAAACCCATTAGCAAACTCAATTCAAACTTCCAATATGCAGAGATACAACCTGAAACAGCTATTGCAAATCAAAACACAACGCGCAGTTCTGGGCCTCCAGCTCAAGGCAAATATAGTGGAAAAACAGTCACAGAAAAAAAATACAGCCATTAACCCTGAAAATAAATAATTGAGGGGGGACTATGATGGCTGCCCACAAAGTTCTGAGCGGTATGAAGAAAGGGAGAACAGGGCACTGTCTCAAGTCTTGAGAGACCCCGAGCTGGTGGCAGATGCTACAGGGAGGGGAGGGGAGGTTTCCCCACACAGCACGTGCTGAAGCTGCACAACAGCTTGTGGGAGGATGGCAACGTTTACACGGTTCAGAAAGCAATCAGCCAAATTTGTGGAAGAAAAATCCATTTGGCACAATCAAAAATGAAGGTGTCTTTTCTGGTCAGGAAGTCTATGGACCACAAATGGTTGCAGTCTGAAAGCACTTTCGAGAAGCACCAGTATCTGCTTGTCCTCTCCTTACGCTCTGCCTGCAGGACCTGTTACTAGCGACCGTCAGAGACAGGGCAGCAAGCCAGGCAGCCCTTTGGTCTGCTTATTCTTGGTTTTTATGTATCACTCACATCCAGTACCTTCTGCATTTGAGAAAGACCCCAAAGGCTACTAAGCTTTTGCTGGAGCGCATCTCATCTCCCACTCGATTGCGTTTAAAACCTCAGCAGGAGCTGGTTATCTACAGGGTCCATGACAGGAATGGAGAAAGATACCCAGAAAAGCCTCAACTAAATGCAAAAGAAGGGTAAAATCTTTTCCGTTATTAAGTCCATACAACTGCTACACTGAGAAACTGCAACGTACTCCCATAATACGTGTACTTGAGGAGACTGTCTAGCATACATAGGCTACCTTAATTCTGGCATACTTTAGCTCTTGAGAGCTTGACTTTGCAAAAGCAGTGATGTTAATTTGGTCTGTGTGTGTGTGTTTTTGAGTGAATAATTACTATGAATCATTTATAAAATCAGCAACGCTTTACATTTGTACTCGTTTTGAGATGACTTTCCTTTATCAGACCCAGTGTGGCTCAAGCTGCCTTCTCTGTTCCTGTTAGAGCAGGCAAAGCCTGTGCCAGACACGGACACTGACCCGTTGGAGGGTCCTGTCTGCCTGCATCTGCGCTGAAACCCTGAACGTGGTCCATGGTGAGCACTGGTGCTCGATGGACCTGAGAGATGCTGAGCACCCGCCGCCGTGGCCACCCCACCTGAGGGCATGTTCCTCACTGCATGGCCAGCCCCTGACAGCACCAAGAGCGAAAAGACAGGTCTGCGTGGCTTTCAGATACGCTGATGGGTGCCAGATAAACTCTTGCAATGACAGTACTTAGAACAGTAATACAGTGGCAATCCAGCCCAAGCCAGGAAGCGGGGCTCAGACCTGCCAGCAGACAACATGTCAGCTGTGATTATCACATCCCGGCGTATCTCACTTAGCAAAACTGTCAGCGGATAATTCAGCAATCTAAATTAACACCGCCGGTGAGGCCCGCCAGGGAGGTCCATGCAGCGCTGTGTGTGTTTGGCGTGCCAGCTGCTTCTGATCCAGCGCTGCAACGCTGCAAGCTCATGCCCCGAAGCAGTTCCAGTTGCCGGGATTCGGACTCCAAGGGAGAGGGAAAAGCACAGAAAAATGCTTGATTAGGAGCCATGTCTCTTGGATCATCCCACCGTCACCTCTGCACATCCGTAGGAAACCTCCATGTTGGTACCCAGGTGATGGAGAGCAGGGATGAGGCAGATACTGGGCACTTCCAGGTTTCACTGGCTCAGTGTCACAGCAGGACGGGCTGGCTCGGCACAGGCTGACTGCAAACCACTGACAACCATCCCGAGCAGCTCAGTACCAGGTGGAAAGCCTGCCAAGCTGTGCGATGATTACCATTTTCCAGTTTGCAGCCACTTTCTACTGCAGCATTATATCTCAACAAGTCTTGAGAGAAACTGATCTCAGTCTGGGCCAGAAGAGAGGGAACGCTAACCAGTGATTGCTCCTGGCAGTCTTGTCCTTCTCTTCTGCTCCACCTCAGTAATTCATCTAGCTCCATCTGTCTTGCCCTATTTTATCCTGCCCCTTGTCCACTCCTCACTGTCCTGTTTTGAATCACAGAATCACAGAATGGCTGATGTCAGAAGGGACCTCAAGAGGTTATCTGGTCCAACCCCCCTGCTCAAGCAGCGCCACATAGTGCAGGTTGCCCAGACCCGTGGCCAGGTATCCTTCCAACATCTCCAAGGATGGAGATGCCACAGCCTCCCTGGGCAGCCTGTGCCAGTGCTTGGTCACTCTCAAAGTGAAAAGGCGTTTCCTGATGTTCAGAGGGAACCTCCTGTGTTTCAGTTTGTGCCCGTTGCCTCTGGTCCTGTCACTGGGCACCACTGAGAAGAGCCTGTCTCTGTCCTCTTTGCACGCTCCCTTCAGGTGTTTATACACATTGATGAGATCCCCCTGAGCCTTCTTTTCTCCAGGCTGAACAGTCCCAGCTCTCTCGGCCTTTCCTCATAGGAGAGATGCTCCAGCCCCTTCATCATCTATGTGGCCCGTTGTTGGATTCTCTCCAGCATGTCCATGTCTCTCTTGTACTGGGGAGCCCAGAACTGGACCCAGCACTCCAGCTGTGGCCTCCCCAGCGCTGAACAGAGGTGAAGGATCATGCCCCTCAACCTGCTGCCAATACTTTGCCTAATGCAGCCCAGGATACTGTTAGCTCGCTTCACGGTGAGGGCACATGGCTGGCTCAGGAGTCCTGGACCTGACCCAGGCCCTGTGCACAATAGACCAAATTCTTCTTCCAGCTATTCACACGGTTTAAGAGGATTTTCTGGATCAGGCTAAGTTTGGCTCCATTAGCTAGGTCAGTATAACAGGGCAAGTGGAGAAGCAGAGATTTTGCTCTGAGCTTGTTCATGGCAGACACATTTAGTGTCACATTTTGGCTGAAAAACCTTGTGCAACCTCATCAAAACCAAAATGTTGCTCACCAGAAGTAGCAAGGAAAATGAGGCAAAGAAACGCTCTGCAAAGTAATGAGCAGGAAACCTGTCAAACAGCACATCCCTTCACTGCATGGGACCAGAAAAATGCTGCAGAGCTCACCTGAGAAGAGAGGTTACGCTGGAGGTACTCTAATAGCCACCAAGTTCCTACCTAATGGATTAGTGTGGCTGACCCCTTCTATATTTAAGAAAAATGCTGTCTTAGGGGTGAGTAAACCATCTGATCAAAAGTTACGGTATGTGAGAAAAGCAAGGATTTTTCAAGAGAGCCATATGGCAGTGCAATGGTTGGGGATCACGCATTAGGACAGGGAGCAATCTTGGCTGTATTAGAATAAGAGACAGGTACAGGGCAGTATACTTTCACCATCCCTACTATTCCCAGATGCTCTGGTCTCTGCAGGGTATATGCAACATGCAGTTGGGTGAGAAAGCAAGGGGAGAGCAAGAAAATTCCCTCTTACAAACAAAAAGACTGAAGGCTTTTCTTCATCCCCTTTTCCAAGTGGCAACCAACTAATGCTGAGTGATTTCCACCCTTGAGAAATCCAGCATCCCAGTGCTATGTCTCATGAATAACCCAGGACTCTTCTCTGACCCTGCCTGTGCTGACAACATGGTTTGCTGGTTAAAATTTTCAGAGTAAGTCAATTTTTACAATATTTTCCATCAGTGACAGTGGCAGCTACAAGAATATTTTTAGTTCTGAGTCTCTTGTCGCCCTCAGAGCTCAGAAAATATTTCATTTTTTGCCCTGTGAGTTGAAATGGAGACTAGCGCTTCCTAGTGGTACAGCGATGCTCCCCAGATGGGTAGCAGAGATGGCGGTGGGAGTCCCGATGCTTTGCCCATGGCCTGCAAAGCCCAAGGGCACCTTTGCATTTTCCTAATGTGCCATGGCGGAAGGGGCAACTAATTGTAGAGACAACAGCTAGGGGTGATGCCGCACACCCCAGTAGGAACGTCTAGAGATATTCCCAGATAATTTTTTACACCTGAAAATGTATTTTGTGCCCCTGAGGACAAAGAAATCATCAAGATGGCACTTGTAGCTGGAGGTCAGGCCTGGAGAAGCAGGCAGGGCGCATGTGGTGCTATTTTGGCTCTGCAGAGCCCAGTGCTGTTCATCCGGGAACGGCTGCTGGGGCAAGAGTGATGGTGGGATTTGAAACCAAAGCCACTCCATGAGAAACCACCCTGTGTGACTCTCGTTACCCTGAGGACCCTGGGACCTGTGTCTGTCAGTACAGGGAAAAATGTCTTGGCAGCAGCGGTAGGGATGGAGTACAAGCCTGACACCCTAATGACCTTCCCGCTCCCCAGCCTGTGTAACTGCTGATTGTCCTTTTTCCTGACCGCAGCTTCCGGGCTAGAATATCTGAAGATAAGGGTGTTTTGGGGAGTGCCAGGCAGAATAAGAAGTGACCCCTGGCTGTACCTGAGCAAGAAAGAGGGTCCCCTTGTTTCCACATGGCACATCCTCCTACAGCCACTGCAGAGCTGCTGGTGAGGCTGCTGCGTGCAGAGGGGCTCCAGTCGCTGCAAATAGGCTTGACCAATTTTTATTTAAAAGCAGAATTTGGAATGTTTCCCAGATTGTAATTACCTATATATAAATATAATGCTAATTATGCTACCTAACCGAGACCTCAGAGCACAAAGCTGACAAGTGATGACAACTAAATTCATTAGAAGCACAAATGTTCTTCCTCTCTTTTATGAAACAATATTGAGTGATCCCCAAAGAAATCCAGGAACCAGAGACGTGATCTGCTAGTAAGTGCTGAACCCGGTGAAGGCTGGTGGAGAGGCAGGACAACCGATTCCCCCCCCCAGGAAGAGCCTTGGTGCTACATAGCGAGTAGAGGAGCAGAAAGTGGACGGTTACAACACTGGACTTTGAAAATATAATACGTTTCATCCACGTGAAGTGAAACTTAACTTTTCACTTAATTTATACTGGGAAATAAGGCAGGGCAGGGGCTGTTCTTTGGCACGTGGTGTGGCATAGCTTGCACCCAGGGAAAAGCTCTTCTGGTTTTCCCGACATACCTAGGGTAACCATGTCCCAGTTCTCACTGGGCATGGTCTCAGGGCTGTGCTGAGCCCAGCCTGGCACGGGCTGGCCAAGGGGGTGAGCTGGTGTGGGGCAAAGCTCAGCCTGAAATCCCAGCGGCGGTGCCACACACTGGTCGTGCACCAGTGCTCGGGCCTGACCCCTGTGTGGGGTCTGCAGGAGGACGTGGTGCATTTGTGTACCTGTCCCAGAGCCAGAAAAAGCCTAAAATGGGGCCCCTCGCAGTCTTACTGATGCTTTTTAAAGCAATTTGGTGTACTGGCTTCTCGAACGCTTTCTATTTTTTTCACATTCAGAGGTGCCAAGCCCCAGGGATGATGACAAATACTCAGAAATAGGTGACGAAATGCATCTATGAGAAAAAAATGACTCTTCTGAGGCCTCTTGGGAAAAGATGAAAAGTGATGGTGGTGCATGGTGTGCTTCCAGACCAGGACTAGAAATGAAGACACTACCTTCCTGTCAAACTCTACGTATGGAATAACACTAAGAATAAGGACAAAATAGCAATAACCATAATACCTCATCTGCAAAAACTACAGTGATTAAGAGAAATGCTGAAGACCTGCATCACTTTCTTGGTCTTTTTGCTGAGACAGTCACAAAGCCTCAAACCCCACCATCACCTGAGCAACCTGCTACACTGACTTCATATTCCCACATTAAGCATTTCAGCTGATGTTTTTATTTCTCCAACAGGTCAACTAATCCCCTGCCTGCACGTGTTTCATTACAGCTGTGTGCTCCCTCCCCTAAGGCTCTGAAATGCTTTGTCTTTGAATGTAATTGAACTTCTGGAAAAGGAACAGTTTAGACCAAAGTCACGGTGTCCTTGCTTTCACTCCACCTTCATGCCCATCCACCAGAAGCCCTTCAGATACTCTTTTATAAGCAGTTGAAAGAATTTCCCTCGGCAGTTTTCCTGTGCAAAGGTTGCTGTGTCCGAGGAGCCCACGGCAAGTTTATGGAAACCAGGCTACAAAGCCCCACCGCTGGGAAAGAGCTGAACAGAAAGGTGACTGAGTGTGTGGATGTCACAAAAATAGGCAGGATTGTTGAATCTAAACACATCAAATCTAACCAGCTACAGGAGGGGTGAAGAAGAATCTCATGGTGCTGAGTGAGTGGGCAATATAACGGCAGATCATGCTCAGTGCTGATAAGCACAAAGTAATGGAGATTGGAAGAAAAAGCCTAATCCTATCTTTATGTAAACAATAAAAAGTTCAGAAAATATCAGTTCACTCTGGAAAAAATATTTTGGAGCCATGCAAATCCCTGGAAAACGATGTTCCTGTACTAAGGACTGCAGCCACACTGCCCGAGATGCAGAATGCAAAAGCCAGGATTGGGAAAATGGAGAACCGCCCACTGTAGAAGAAGATCAAGTGCGGGACCACCTGAGGAACCTGAAGGTGCACAAGTCCATGGGACCTGATGAGATACATCCGCGGGTCCTGAGGGAACTGGNCAGGGGGGTTGGACTAGATGATCTTCAAATTCCTTTCCAACCTAAACCATTCTATGATTCTATGATTCTATGATAAATGGGTGTCAAAAGAGTGGAGAGAGCTTAATGAATTACTAGGGGAGAAACTGGAGCAGGCTGGAGTGTAACAACACGTTACAAACATCTAAGCATAGTCACCAAGGAGCAATTACTGATGGTGGTATAAGAACATTATCCCCATTCTCCCCTGTAAACAGAGTGTGCCTACCCCGTGAGCACGCCGTGCAGTCCTGCAGAAGGCTGCTCCACAGCCAGAAACCTCCCTACCAGTACTTGAACCCTACTACTCAATCTGCTCATCTTCTCTGTCATCTCTTTGCTCCACGTGTTCTTATACCACCATCAGTAACGGCTTCTCGGTGACTACACTTGGATAATTGTCACGTGTTGTTAGACTCCAGCCCGCTCCAGTCCCCAACCTGTCTCTTAGCCAAGCTAGACGAGTCTATCTTTTGCACTCTTTTCTTATTAATTAGTCCCCCTAATCCCCTGATTAAATACCAGAAGCTGGCAAAGCAAGGAAACCTGCCCTGCTGCACCTTTGTTTTGATGGGCAGGCAGCAAACTTGCAGCAAACTCACCTGCACCTCCTGGGCAAAGCCGCAAGAGCTGACTTTTTAATCTGTTTGTACAATGTAGGGTGAGACCCCGTGAGAGAGAAAGGGCGAGTCCTGCAAAACAAAGGGTAAAAGGCAATTCCTAAGGGTTTGTTTTTCACTCAGTACCTCTGTTAATGTACAGGAGAGACCTGAAAAGTGAAGAAAATCACATGAATCTGTAGACCTGGGCTTTCTACTCTGCTTACTTGAACTGGAGCATTACTCTTGGGTTTTATATACCAGTTTGTTACAGAATTTTTTACAGAGCTCGTTAGTTTATACGACTACATTTCTGATGCAGTAGCCTCTGCATAGCTTTTCCCATAGATAAAAGTTGAGCCATACTCAGCTTTTATTTGTTCTTGGCCACTGTGCAATTTTGGGGCATGAAATTTGCTCTTCTATTGGTTTCTTTGTCTATTTGCATGTTGTAACTAGCGGAGCCTTCAGCTAACGTAAGTGAGGAGGGGAAAAAAATACCCAAACCAATTTAGAGTGAGGAAATTCACAGGCAGTGTTTGAGAAGGGTGGGGCTGAGCTCCTTAGGGTAAATTATAAATGGATGGTATTAAGTCTAAGGAAATAAACAAGTCCCAACACCAAATCTCTGCCATCTCCACCAAGGATTTTAAAAGAAGCAACAGTACGATTGGCTACAACAAACTCATTGTCTAAGAGCTCTAAATTGTTTCTCCTCCTCTTACTACAAGAGAGAAGCTACGTACAGCCAAGAAGCCTTGAACATCACTCCTGCAATAAGGATCCCAGCGTTTTGGAATCCGTTCTTGGCTTTAAGAATAATGAATGTTAGCAATAAAAGTATTTTCTGAAACATTTCCAAACCCGTGTGGTTCCTGCAATAGGTGAAGGTTCAAGTTTCACTTTATGGAGCTCAAACTAATTCTTTTGTTCTTAAAATAAACTCGGATGAAACGTGAAGTAATGACTTTTGCTTATTTGGGCTTTCTTGAGTTGGACGTGGAACAGATTCGTATGGGGATTGGAAGTCCAAATATTCATAGAGCAACTTGTTATCATGCTTCTTTCTAGTGACTGGAGAAATCATCCAAAATTCTGGGTTTATCCCATTTAAATTCACTAAAGCGTCACTGGGACTCAGCTCCAGCCCTCGGACCAGTTTGGCATGCTGCACTGGGTGCTTTGGGCAGATGGAGACTCTCGCTGCGGCGCCCAGCCCCACAGCACCAGGGACGAGTCAGCCGGCGGCAGCCCAGGGCTCCCACCAGCCTCCTGCCACGGGTGGAAGAAAAGAAATCAGGCCTTCGAAATTGGGGAATTCCTTTTAGCTTTCCTCTCTCTTTTTTTATTAGATTTTGTCTGAGATAACAGAAGACTGATCTCTGCTGATGTGTGGTCCCAGACTATGAAGAGACCCAACTTTGAGGGTAGGATGCAACAGCAACCGGCACAGGGAGCCCAAAAACTAGCAAATTATTTGTTATTTGGGATTTTTTTTTCGTGACTAGTATGCTGTTAGTTTATTTGAAATAATGGATAATAAATAATGTTCCCCTCCAGAAGCTAATTTTGTTCACTTCTAATGTATGGCACAAAACTTCTACTTTCTTTCCAAGTGTCGGAAAATCAGAAGGTTGAAGAGTAAAGTGTGGTTAAAGGCTGCTTTATTGCTGCCTGTTGTGGTTTCAAAAATTATTTTCTCAAAGCGTTACTTTAGCAGGAATAGATCACTGGTGCATTTTGGAAGTAAACAAATGTAGTTATGAGTACCTGTTAGATGTATCAGTTTAGGTTTAACACTATGTATATAAGGATCCAGTACAAGACACAGTTTGTGTTACACGGATGCCTAAATTTGAGTATAATTGTTCTTCTTGTGCATAACCTCTCGCCCAGCAAGAGTTTAGAAGATAAAACCACTGCTGGGGGGGGGGGGGGGGGGAACCAANCACACTGCATATCACCTTTTTGCAATATATTTCACAAATCTCATGACTTACTCTTAAAAAAAAAAAAAGTGAACTATTTTTAACACAGAATTATTGAGCATGAATTTTTAAGCCTTTCCTTAAAGCACGGATGGGTCGAGATGAGAAAAGCTTCAGCTCCTTCCAGAGAACCACCTCTTTCTTAGGGATGGATGTTACACTGAATCACTTCATTCCCAACCTTAAAAATTGTTATCATCGGACCTAGATGCAGGGAACCCCAGCTCTGCATTCCTTTGCCTCTGGGCTACAGATCTCACAGCAGAGTTTCAATTAAGGAATGAGTCTTGGTCTCTTCCCCGGTCTTGTGAACTTTATGTTTTAAGAAAATTCCTTGAAGTTTAGTTGTTTTTTGGGTGTTTTTAGAGCTGAGCACTGAAGGGAGATGCGTAACAATACTATCCTTTTTTTTTTTTTAGCTTCTCAGTTTAGTTTTAAATTCACTTTGGAAATAAACTTGAAATACTTCACTCCCAGACAAGTCGAAACAGAGCATTTTTTGAACTGTGAAATGAATACGTCATCAATTGGTACCAAGCAAACAAAGGGTCAGGCAAAACCTCACCCACTTGCATATTTTTATGGACATCACCCATCATGGTGATGTCAGTGCAATTTCTTCTATAGAAAAGGGCAGCTTATACCAGAAAATCTGCAGAATCAGACCCAAAGGGACTATCTGATTTTCTCAGCAGGATCAGCCTTCATTGAAGACTTGCCAGTTAAAACACGAGACAGATGTAATTCTGAATTTTCCTTCCCACCTTGAGTTTCCTTTACCAACCACTCGGTTTCACCGTTGCCTTCTCCGGCTCTTCTGGACCCGCAGAAGCAGCAGCAGAAACAGATCATGCCAGCCCTGACCTCTGAGCAAGCAGTGACCCCCGGTTCTGTACGGAGCCATCTCACCACGCCTGTGTCTGAAAAGGGATTTGAGTCACCAACATGTTAAATAACCCATTCCTTTCACTAGGGCAAAGAGTCAGCCTTGCATTTCAATACTATACTTACCATTTTGCATTTGAAATCTATTTTTTCGGTCAAATGATACAAAAAGCGGTGTAACGCGTGAAAGAAACAATAGGGATCATACAATTAATGAGAAAACAGTGAAACATGACAAAATTAACTGGAAATAGAGGGCAAGTCATACAAACAGGAATAGGATGGAGGATTTTGTGTAATTATGCACATAATTGGTTTCATACAGATGCTTTTACAGTATCTTCCCCTTCCAAGACTCACGGATGATGCCTCTTGTTGCAATAAAATGGAAAGAAAAAAAGTTTAAATTGTCTTTTCTTGCAGATCTGTTTTATCTAATAAAAAATCTGGAAACATGTATTTGGATCTCACTTTTAAAAATCCATAGAAAAGGATTATTTTCTAACAAAAGCTTATTTTTCAAAACATGGGCATTAAGCATTGCAGCAGGAAAATGTAGAAAGAAGTAAGAAAAGTATGGACTTAAACTAGGGTTTTCTTATGCGGAACCCGAGTTAATATTGATATGATTTAAACCAGGTACAGAGTGAGTTGCTTGATTTCTGGAGTATAAAGCAGATCACTACATCCACTCAAACTCAATAAAGGGGAAGTGATGTTTTAACCTATTCCTTCCTTTCTTCTTCCTTTTCATGAACTATCATTTTCACCAGAGGATCTGAAAAGCCAACTAATCTTCTAAATTCCATTTAAAAAAAATATTAATTGAGTAAAGCTGAATCAGCTAAACATCTTCCAAAACTGCAATTTATAAAGCTTTTTTTCCCCCGTGACAGACATATTGGCAATAATCCAAGTGGGTTTTTCTTTTTTTCCCCTTGCAATATTGCAGTTCCGGGGATGAAAGCAGTTGAAAGAAGCTGGGATATTTTTTTTTTCACGGTCGTCTTCTAAGTGCTGAAGAGCCTGAACTGACAGTAACAGATTGCTCTAGAAGTTGCCTTCCAGCTCCTACGAGGCACAGCGTTTTACAAAATCCCAGCCGGCAACCTTTGGCGGCTTACTGCTCGCCACCCCCTGGTCTCCCTGGCACGCAAAGCCCTTGTGGGCAACATCTCTGTAGGTGAGCACCGGTACGTGCCCCCGGTGGCAGGACGAGCCCCGAAGTCGGCTACAAGAGACCCGCTCCTCCAGGCGGGCTGACCCCCCCCCGCTCCCCGGCGGCCGCGGGGTGCGCTGCCGGCGCCCTTCTCGCCGTCCCCACAAGGGGACAGTGCAGCCGCGGGGATGAAGGCTCAGCCTGCGCGCAGCGCGCAACCCAGGCATTACAAAGGCGGAGGGGGGGAATAAAATAAAAGGAAAACGATATAAAGCGTCTTGCAGAAATTCATAGAATTGACGTTATAACCACCAGCGCCACATTTACATGCGGGGTTTGGCGTTGCTTCTTCCCACAAACTACCTAAGTTCGCATCTTGTATGTAATTATTTGCAATTGCCACCAAGAAATCTTTTAATTCAGGGCTCCGCATCCTACCTGCTGTTTCGCTTAGTTCACAGCCGAGCGCGGAGCGTGTCAGCAAAGCCAACCGCCGGGCGACACGCGGTCCCTCCGGCAGGCAGGTGATGCTGATTTTGCCCTGAAAAGTACTTCTTTTTTTTTTTTTTTTTTTTTAATCCTCCATAGGGACAATTTAAAAAATAAAATAAAATACAATAAAATTCAGTTTAACTTTGTTCTGGGCGACGGATGCGAGCCGACAGGTGGCTGCGAGCCGCCGGGCAGCGCCTTCCCGCGGCACCCCCCCGCCCCTCGGGCCGCCGCTTCTGGCGGGGGGGAGCGGGGCTGCCGCAGCGGTACCTGTCCCCCCCGCCGCCCCCCCCTACCGCCACCCCCGAACCGGGGCGGGCAGCTCTGCCGGCAGCCGGGACC